>KK113947.1:183624-234740 GCA_000611955.2 Stegodyphus mimosarum
TGTCAGCTACTTTAAAGAAAGAACAAAGCGAATGCACAGAAAATAAAGATTTTCATCTACCGAGAATGAAAAATATTAAATATATATAAGCGTTAATGCATATTCTGTAATTAAATGCTTAAATATTAATTAAATTATTTATAAATATATTTGGTAATGAAAGGTTTACTCATTTCAAAATCTCTGTAAATCTTACTGTTAAAATATGTAATTGTTAAATATATCCTATAAAGACCTTAACATTTAACTGTGAACATAAATATAAATTTTGTTGATAAATACATTGTTGCGTGCGTGCGGGTTCGTAATAGATCGAATGCTGACGGGACCAATGACACCTCGATAAAATTTATTTTTCAAAAGAAATAATTCTGGAACTTTCTACAGGAATACTCTTACAGCTCTTCATAGTACGACAGAGTGCAATCGGTAGTTACGCTTCAAATTACTAAGATTTTTAAACACAATGCAATACAAAGCCGCATCTAATACACGAAGCTCTTACGAATGCATCAACAGTCTGAAGTAGCTTTGAACTAACAACAACTACTGAAAGCAGATGCTGTCTCCGGTCTTGTATAGTTTTCACCCGGCCGCCAAGAAGTATCTAGTAAATTCAATTTCTCGAAATTACTGGAAAGTATGGATGGTTAAAGTTATATGTAAGGGCCGGATACGGTTAGAAGTGCGCATATAGATTAATTATAGCTATTTAATTACCATACCCGTTACAGTTACACAGGTACCGGGCCAAAATGTCCCCAATTTTGGCGACTTTGGGCAATTTCGCGTCAAATTTGGCGACAAAATTAGTCTCTAAAATTTCCCCAGCTTGGCGATATCTATCGAATTTAACGAGATAACCATTTACTCAGTGTTAAGTAGACTTTACCCCTATATTCTTACTTTTCAGGAAAGCATCGCCTCTTTAGGTTTTCATGTTACATTATAAAAAAAAAAAATTACAGTTTCACATATAATCACCGTAAATGTTGCGACAGACTTCTAGAGAAGGTAGGGCACATCATAAGGATTAAGAATTGTATAGGAACCTATACCTGGAAATGTCAGGGGTAAGTGGTAGCAGAGGTAGAAGATGGGAAAAGAAGCAAGAGTGATTAATTTGAAACATTTATTGGACATGAAGATAAATGGTGTACGACAGCTTAAATTTTATAACAGATGCTCGAAGTTTGAACCATCAGACGCCAAACATGCCTGACACCGACGAACTATTTGAATGCCGCGAATTATTTGATCTTTCTGGAGCAGGATCTTCCCGATTAGCTTAAACGATGTTCCACCAAATGTGAGGCGCAAGGTGTGATTCTAACATGATGGGGACCCTGCTCACTTTTGACTGAATGTTCGTGGCCATTTGAACAGATCATTCCCGCATCGATGGATTGGGAGTGGTGGACCAGTGTGTGAAAGCGGGGAAAAAATTCACTTTCAATAATCTTGAAGAATTATTAAATGTTACTGAAGGAGCGTGCAAACTGATTAAAGAAATGATCCGAACGAAAAAAGGAGCCTTGAAGCAAGGCGAAAATTAGAAAATGCAGTCCTTTGTTATCGCACGATGAACGGAGAAAAAAAGAAAAAAGATTTAGTGCAAAAAAATTAGACTTATATTTTGGTTAAAATATAATGCTTTTCTTTTTGATTTTCTGAACAAACAATAAAAGTCTTCTATTACGTAGTCTACTTTTTGCAGTTTTATTATTTTCCATTCATTTTAGGTAAATACAAAAAATTTGATAGAAATGATAATTACTAATTTTGCTACAGAAATAATGTTTCACTCATTGCGGATTCGTTCAGTAAGGTACTTTCCAATAACCAATTAACAGTACTAAGTGAGGTATTCCTGCATAATGAGTTTGATTCTTGAGTAACAGCTTATTAGGAAACAACGACAATGTAGAGCAAATACTTTATTTAAGTATAATTGAGGACATGGTTTCGGAAAATATTATTCCATTTTTTCTGTAGAGTGGATTTCAGATAAAAATAATTGCTTTGTCTTTTGAAGAAATGAGCAGCTAAGTTGAAAATCATTTTTTATACTTGACCGAATAAGATGATGATATCGTTTGAGAAAGGCATCTTCTTCTAGTAATATGTTTAATCTGTAAAAGACAAAATTAAAAAGTACAATTCTGTGAGATATTGTATGAGAAGTTCCTTTAATAATTTTTATCAGTCAGTATGATAAATTGCAGCATATTGATTAATAGCAATTTAAAGGAATTATCAGAATACAACTTTAAATATTTGACGAAAATATTATATAGATCATTGTCATGTATTACAAAATATAAGAAAATTAATGTATATGGTTAAAAAATAACTAATGTGATCGATTTTTTTAACTTTAATTTTTATTTACACCTTAACGATTTTAATAGAATGCAAGAATAAAACGAAGTACTGGATTGGCCAGAACATAAAAAGTCGTGGATATTGTTCGGAGAACAGCCTTGACGCCGAAAAGGGAGAAACAGCTTACTGTGGTGTGGTAGGCAATGGTTGTCATTCGATAACGTACTTCCTCTAGGGAGACAGGCGTAATACTTTTCCCTAGCTAAGTGATTATCTGTAGTATTACTTATTATCTGTAGTATTTATTATTAGTATTTATTATTGTAGTATAGTAATTAAAGGGAGAAACAGCTTATTTTGGTATGGCAGGCAATGGTTGTCATTCGATGACGTACTTTCTCTAGGTAGACAGCCATAATACTTTCCCCTTGCTAAGGGATTATCTGTAGTATTTATTATTTTAGTATAGTAAATTAGTATTTATTACTGCAGTATTTATTATTGTAGTATTTATTCTGTAGTATTTGATTATCTGTAGTATTTACTTCCGTTGGCATGATGAAATGTCTCCCATACCCTTAAAGAAGCCAAGCTGGCGCAACCAAGGTTGTTCTCCGAGCAATATCCAAAGACATATAAAAATTTTCTTTTCAAAATTCCGTTGTATGCGAAACGTAACCATTAGAATTATATTATGATAATTTATTACTTATTCCTTAAATTTATAATGAAAGAAAATATTTTACTCGGTAGTTTTATCCCAAAGTATGACACATAGATCTCCTAATTATCTTATTAGCATACTAGAACCCATGGATCAACCATTTTCAACATCAACCATTTTCAACAGTAAATCAAACACTTTCAAGATACCAAACTCGAGATACGAGAGTGTTGCACTCAAATATTTTTCTTCTCGTAAAATTTTTTAAAACTGCAACCTCATCTTAATTAAGAGATAATTCTTTATATTTGGGTCAGTATGGTAGCAAAAAAATAGCATCCGAAATTTATTCAAATTTACACGTCATTAGAACTCAAGAATCAGTCTTATTCGGATGAAACTCACTCAACTATCAATCCAGTTTTCAGAGTCATGCTCGAAATGTCATTTAAGAGCGAACACAACATCTCTTCCACTGAGCTTAATTTCTAACGTTAAAAGTACCGCAGGCTTATAGAAGGGCCTTTAGGAAAGGTAAACAAAACTAAACTAAATTTAAAATAAATTCATAATTAAACAAAATGTAAATAAAGAAATAAAAATCAAGAAATACACAAATGATAAAACAAAATACCAGATCTTATTTCATTTGGGGCTCCGAGCCTGTTTCGATGGACTTCGTCTGAATTTAAACCCCGAATATGCCGTTTAATGTACTGTTTCAGAAACAGCAGAACAAAAAACATTCTTTTTTAGCAGATGAATGGGGAAAAAAGTAAAACTGTGTAGGGTTTTTATTACTTTAATTAACCAATTATTTATAATTTTATTACTTTAATGTAACTTCCCTTTCCGTTTCCTCACCAAAATGCAAATTTAGTTAGAGAAGGTTTTGGATTGTAACATACAGTGTCATGCCTCTCGAGTCCACGTTGCTAGGTTTCGCCAGCTCTGAGAAGATTGTAACCATTTGGCTTTTGGTTACAGCAGTCGTCATTTAAAGCTTTACGCCGACGAGAAGTTCTAAGCCAACGTAATTTTTAATTAAATTGCGCAGTCAATGGATACAAGATTAACTGAATTTGACTGTTACTTTAAATTATACCGCCACAAAATGGTGGTTGAATTTGTTTAAGCAGGAGAAGGGTGTTTATGTTCACGTTCTGTTTTAATAAAAATGTTTTTTCAAAACCCTTTTAAGACATTGCCGTTAACTTCAGGCACAGCGATAATTCGCTCCATGTCTGTTAGGAGTTTGGTACTAGTTTATGCTACGAAAGCAAGTCGACCTTTATAACTATTAAAGAGACGTTAATAAGAATAAAGAGAGTGCTTGAAATGATATTAGAACATAAAAACTCATTTATAACTTTTATAACTCAGAAATGGAGAACCTGAAAAGCGAAGAGTCAAGTAGTCTTTGACCATGATTTCTTTGTCTATATAATTACAGCTGTAAAGCAGAACGTATGACAGGAAAAAAATACCCCCGAATCCTAAGGTTAGTCCGTAAGCTAAGAACAAACGTAAGCTTTTGCCTCATTACCAGTTTCCGTCTTATACGTATTTGATAACATAGATTCGAAAGATCCGCATATTTTCTGTGGTAAACCACTAGTTTTTTATGCGTTTCAGCCTTTTATCTTAGATCTACTATGCTAGGCTCATTATCTCTTGCACTTTTAGGAACATGACTTACGTTTCCCCTTCCCCGTCGTGCCGTTAAACACAGACAACTGGAACTTCCCATACCGAGTTAGCGAGAGTGATAGCATGACTAGGATGAACCCGATTTCACCCTTTGCGAAACAAATTCTCATAAATTTATTGCATTTCCCGAAGGCTAAGACTTCTACATGTCGGTTGGGGGGGACTTTTCTTGCCTAAACATCTCAAAATCTATTTATAGGCTTGTTCTTCTAAGAAGGAGAAATATGCATTCTTAAGTTAATTTTCATTTCTGATAACATTAACCTAATTATTGCTAAAATGTTATCAGATTTAAAAAAAAATTGCTGAAATTATGGTCCAGTTTCATAAAAGGAAGCTTCAGAGCTCATCTGAATTAGGCCTCCGGTAAGCTCCAGCTGGATTTAATATTTATCTCAAAAGCTGAGCTCAGGTTGGTGGACTGCGGCGAAATTTAAGCACTTCCCTTGCATTAATAGGAAGTGCAGACAATGTTCTATTATTTTAAAAGTACAGTATAATCCATTCGTAAAATCAGAATGCAGAAATAAAATAATGCACTCATAGTAACGAGGACTGATATACCATAAATAAGTTTAGTTTCTTATGATAAGGTATTTTCTCTCTCCTTTCCGCTAGCCTTCGTACTGTAACTGGAAAGCATTTCCGGCTGGCCATCAGAAGGTCGGAGTTCGAGTTCCGGAAAGGATATTGTACTGTTTCATGTCTCCAACTCCGAAATAAATGATTAATAGTCTCTGCAATAGCGCACGAGCTAAAAGGTGATATACGTAATTCATCAACATTGGGCGATTAGGTTCCGTTCTTTCTAGTAGGTCCTTGAGAATGGGAGTATGTAAGGTATTTTCGCCCTACTTACTGCGTACCTTCGTGGTATAATTGGACGCACATACGGCTGGCAATCCGCAGGTCCGGAGTTCGAATTAAGACTGGATATTGCACATTTTTCATGTCTGCTACTTCGAAAAAAATTATTAGTTGTCTGTACTATAAGAAAAACTTTTGCTAATTCTTTTGTCTGCATCACCATATTCAGTTATTAACTTCATTATTCCTATATTCTTTATTTCAGGTATCATAATCCGCTGCTTTGCTGGAACTTGAAGTACAGTTTGCTTTGAGAATTAAATATTAGAAGTGATATTAGTTTGATGCATCTAATTCTGTTTAGATGAAACTGGAATATTTCTTCTGTAATTTTAGTTTTAGTATCAGGCCATATGCTAACAAAGTTTAAGTTTGCCCTTTTAAGATAAGAATTTATATTTCAAAGAAAAACAATAATCGAACATGAAAAATCTTCCACCTAATGTAGTAAATCTAATTAAACAGATATAAATATCTTTCAGTTTCAGCTGTTCAATCAGAGAACGTGTATGTAAAGAAGGAAAGCTTCCATAGACGTAAAGTAAATTAATTTGACTTCTTTCTACTATATCGCGGAGGGACAATTCTGGTCGCCAAATTTGCCCTTGTACAGGAAACTGAGGAATATTTTACAAAATCAAATAAATTGTAGGATTCATTCTTTGACAAAACTTTTTGCGATAATTTGAACTCGGATTTTCGTAAATTTTGTTACTCAAAATAAATACATATTAATTAATCTACTAGCGCGGATCACTAATGTGATTTACGTTTATACGGCGCGGGAGGGGATGGTATCACAGAACTTTGTACTCTTGACAAACGTGATCTCTTTGACATCGATTCGACAAATATTTCGCGCATGCACAAGAGGTATTAAGGCTGGATCTGCATCGACAGAGATTCGACAGCTATTTCGTGCATGCGCAAAAAAGTATGAAGGCTGAATGGATAGCCCCTGTAATTTGTTTTTCCTCTGCGGTTTGACGGAACCCTGCTTTGGTGAAGTTTTCTTTTTTAGCCTAAATATTGTTTAATTTAACTGCCTTGTCTTGAGTAAGAAAAATAGCTGTTAAGCACGTGGGGATTTATTTAATTTACTTTACAGCTATTTGACGTTTAAGCAGCTCTTCCTGTCGCACTTGCTTTCAACTCTCACTTTCTTGCAGAATGCAAATTGACTAGCGAGTGTGTACTCAAATGAGGTAGAAAGAAGTTGCTATTTTAAGGGTAGGTGAAATTAGAGCATGTTCTGTCTGCCAGAAGGCCACGTTGCTATCTTGGATCATCTAGCGATTAGGTTTGTGCGGCGGAGAGCTATTCTTGCCATTAGGTTTGTTTACGCCAACTTTCCAGTCAAAGCCAGCTTGCGTGACAGTTAACTTGTGAAGCTGTTACGCTCTACTTAATTTCATTACTTTTTATTCATCAGCTTTTGAGTTCAGTCAAAAATGTTCGCTTTTGTAAGCACGAGTCGGTACCTTCTGTGAACTTATCAAGACTTAGTGTTCTGTGCATACTCTTTGCAAACATGGTGAATTACTTACAAGGTTCTTATCCTCAAAATCTAAGTCCTGAACTGGAACAGGGAGCGGAAGGTACGCTATGTTCTGATGTAACTGCTGGGCTGGAGAATAACTGCACGTGAAGGGATTTGAAATCCCCTTTTATTCACTCACTATTAAATACAAACCTCCCAATTCGGGAGAGATACAGAACGTAACAGACCACACTTTGGTCGAACTTAACAATCAAATAAATTTAAATAAATTAAAATGGAACTTAAATTAAACTTTGCTTCGCAGAGCAATTCGCGGAAGTTGGCCTCTACCGAAAAGGGTGCGTAGCAAGATATACTAAATACTACCGCACTTTAATTTATTTTACAATGCAATCACGTAGTAAGCACTATGGCTTATAAATTTAAACTGCTAGCTGGTCAGGCGAACGTTGAGCAGCGTGACCGTGATCTGAGGCAAAGCTCTCACACACCGAGAGGTTTCTACCTCTGGCTTAAATAGTGCTTGGCTGAACTTCAAAAATTAGCATAAGCTAAAAACGCGCGCTTCTTCTGACAGGAAGTTGAAGCAGAGAGGAGATAGAAAAGATTTAAATTAAAATAAACTTGGTTAGTTTAACTAAAACCTTACATACTTCCCGCCAGAATTGCGATAGTTAAACTACTTTGGTCCAAACGGACCATGTTGAAAACTAGCAATTCTAAATAGTCGAAAATTTCACTGTTCTAAACTTAGGCCAACTCTTACAAGGCAATATATGTTTGTGTAAAATACAGACGAAATTTTCTGGAACAACAATCTTCAACATTTTTTTTTTCAAGTCTTATTCTTCAAACAGTCTTACTCCTTCCAGCAAAATCTGGAAGGAAAACAACTTTAGTATGACATAATAACAGAATAATTCTAAGTGGTACAAATCCTTTTTTTTTTTTTCTGTGTAATTTTGCACACACACATTATCATTCAAGCACAATTAAATTCTTCCCCCGTATGCTCTCTCACCGGTGTTGGATGTAAAGCAAACCGCCATTGCGGGTTTTTATGTGTTCGGGGGTGTTCAACTCTTCCACCTACAATCGACTAACATTAGTTAGAACTTGACATACGAGACCTGAAAAAAACGCCCTATAACCAGCTAATCCTAAGGTTCTCACTAGCTTTATGTCTAACACTTTAAGTGTATTTGGTGGAGAGCCTAATTAACACTTGCATTCTAAAATAGTGAATCTTTAACTTTTCATGCATACAAATTCGCAGTTTGCACACAACATTCACATTAATATTGCACTTAACGTGCATTGCTAGCATAATATTATTTGTTACATTTCATAACACATTAACAATTTCACAGCAATCCTGAAATGCAAATAGAAGTTAAATTTCTAAGCTTACAGAAATATAGGTTAAATTTCTAAGCTTACAGCAAGTGCTTCCTATTCCTTTCTCAAGGTACTTTCTTGAAATATCAAATTACATTGAATTAATAGTCTACAGACTAAATCGTGTTTTTCAATTTTCCGAATTTTCATTCTAGACATTTTACAAGTCTTTAGACAAAGCGTCGTACAAAATCATTTAGTTAACATATTCTTTTCAGCAATTCATTGCTTTTACAGAATTAATCTATTTACAAAATTAAGTAATTTTAAATCTTTAAGAATTACAATTTCTTTTAACAAAACATTTTACTTTCCATATGAGAACTTATCGCTCACTTGGCGTAAAAGTCAACCTCGCTTGAGGTAAAATCAGTCCTGCAACTTGCAGTATACTCAAAAATTAACTAAACTTTTGAATACGAAATTGTACTTATCTTATTATGATCGTCCATCCTTTTCTTGGCCCAATCTTTAAAACTTGAGTAAGTTGTGGCCTGGTTCAGTTTCCTCGTTTTTCGTTGTTCTTTCGGAGCCTGCTCGTCTCTTTTTCTTTTGAAATTCCGTCGTTGTATCCTCGGCAATTTCCTTTGTAGAGGAGGTTGCTCCGCTGGACGTTTGGTGGACTGGGCCCTTCTCTCCTGGGCCCTTGCTCGTTGCTTGTCCTGGTTCCTGCTGTATTCGGGAAGTTGATTCTCAGGCTGCAATCGACGTTTCTTGCTTCTCAGGCACCTGTCCGATGATTCCACAGTTCTTTTGGATACATTGGGCTTCCCTTGCCCATTCTGCTTTCTTCTCTTGGTGCGCTCGTAATTCCGTTCGTAGATTTGTTCACCTGCATCGTGAGACTTTCTTTTGAAACCACCTTTTTGGTTCTTATTTCTTTGTTGGGGGGGAGCTTTCTTCTTCTGACATTTCGATGCCGTTGTAGCTGGTTCCTGCTGTTTTTGCTGACGTATATCTTCCTGGCTAGTCGATTGCCTCGGATCCTGAAACGAATCTTTAAATACAGCCATTTTGCTGCGATTATAGAACGGTTTTATTTGGTCCACATTCGCTTTGAGCGTTTGACCATCATTTCTTTTTAATATAACCACTGCCCCCGTAATTTGTTCAATTGTGAACGGGCCTTCAAAACGCGGAAAAAATTTCCCCACCTTTTCCTCTGGGGCATTTGACAAGTTGTGTTTAATCTTCAACACTTCATCTCCCACATTGTACTTGACCTCTCTTCTTTTTAGGTCATAGTACAATTTCTGTTTTCTTTGGGCCATTTCTATATTTTCCGTCGCTTCCCGTATTAACTTTTGTATATCACTCATTTTAAATTCTTCTGCCCTTTCCTGTACAAAGAACAGTTTATCTAGGGGGGTCAAGATCTTTCTTCCTAAGAAGAGTTCAGCGGGTGTTTTTTGTGTAGTATCGTGTTTGGCGGTCCTAAGGGCAAATGCAAATTCATTTATATGGCTATCCCAGGTAGAGTGATAGTTTTTCACATAACTACGAATTATTTTCACTACATTTCTATTCACCCGTTCCGCTATGTTTGACTGCGGACGATACGGGACCATCTTTAGATGACGTATGCCCAGTTTTGCACACATTTCCTCAAACATTTTACTAACAAACTGAGGACCATTGTCTGAAATAACTTTTAGGGGCGCCCCGTATTTTAAAATATACTTATTTAGAATTGAATCTACTACAATTTTTGCAGACGCGCGTTTTAACGGAATTAACTCTAACCATTTGCTAAAATGATCCACTATAACTAAAAGATATCGGCTTTTATTAACTTTACTTCGAGGGTAAGGTCCAAGTAAATCGATGCCTATTATTTGATTTGGGAATTCTGATTTAATACTATTTAGGAACCCGGCCGGGCGGAAATTAACATAATTATTTAATTGACATGTTGGGCACGACTGGACATACGCCCTAGTAAACTTTTGCAGTTCTGGAAAGAAAACTGCCTCGCGAACTCTCTGAACAGTTTTTCTTATACCTAAATGAGCCGAAATGGCACAATCATGCAACTCTTCTAATACATTCAACCTCATGCTAGCTGGGATAACCGGTCTATATTCATGATTCTCATTAGTAGCTTTCGTATAGAATAACAGTCCGTCAATTAATTCGTAATTTTCGGCCCTATTTCTTATCGGCACAATATCCGGATGATTGAAATTCTCAGGGTCGGCCAAATAATTGTATATATTTTTGAACTCCGGATCTTTTTTGAGTTCGGCTATTACTGTTTCACGAGAATCTAATACTTTGGATGTTAACATGGCTATCTTAATTACACTTCCATTTTCATCTAAGTTAATTCTGCTTAAAGCATCTGCCACAACATTTTCTTTTCCCGGCGTATGTTTAATTATTAGGTTATATTCCTGTAATTTGAGAGCCCACCTTATTAATCTGGGTGATAAATTTTTTCCAGAATAGAGTCTAGTGACCGCCGCGTGGTCGGTATATACAGTTACTGGAGAACTTCCAAAGAACACACGAAATTTCTGTACTGATGCTAACACTGCGAGAGTTTCTCTCTCTGTTGCGGAATAGTTTCTTTGGGTTTCATTTAATGTTCGGCTGAAAAAAGCCACGGGCTGACCATTTTGGGAAAGCACTGCACCAATCGCGAAATCTGAAGCGTCCGCTGAAATCTCTAATCCCTTATCCCCTTCTGGAAATTTTAAGACGGGAGCTTGAGTCAATGCGTCTTTCAATTTTTGAAACGCCAAGTTGGCTTCTGCTGACCACGAAAACCTAGCTTTTTTTCTTTTCAACTTTAGCAGTGGCTCAGCTATTTTTGCAAAGTCTTTAATGAAAGCCCGGTAATATGAACACATCCCGAGAAACGACGATAATTTCTTCGCTGTTTTAGGAACAGGATAATTTCTAATGGCTACTATTTTTGACTGATCCGTTTCGATTCCCTTTTGGGAAATTTTAAATCCTAAATAACGTAACTCTTTTGCGGCAAATTTACATTTAGACGCATTTATCTTTAAACCAGCTTCGTTTAACAATGAAAATACTTTTCTTAAATCTTGTAAGTGTTGTTCTAGAGTACTACTCGTAATTATAATATCGTCTAAATATATGAAAGTGCTTTTACCAAGGACTGGTCTTAAGACGATGTCCATACATCTTTGGAACGTTGCCGGCGCGCCGGATAATCCGAACGGCATTCTAAGAAATGCGTACGTACCAGATTTCGTTATGAACGCGGTTTTGTGTACGTCCTCGGGTTTTACCCCAATCTGAAAATAGCCACTCGTGAGATCTAATGTAGTCATGTATTTTGTAGACGAAATATTTCGAATAATTTCTTCAATTATCGGCAACGGATATACAGGATATTTTGTAACTGAATTTAACTTGCGATAATCTATAGCAAAACGCCACCGCTTCGGGTGCGTAATCGGGTAATCATTATTTTTCTTACACAGGACAACGGGGCTAGCATAACTGCTAGAAATTGGCGTGATGATTTTATTCTTTAACATCTCTTTAATATGATGTTCAATTATTTCCTCTTTTGTCCTATCATATCTATATGGCTTTTGCCTAACTGGCTGAGCGTCCCCCGTGTCAATGTCGTGGTTCACCACCTGCGTAAAGCCTGGTACATCACTAAATAAATTCGCAAAGTGACTTACCAGACCTTGGATTTTCTCTTTTTCCTCTGCTTGTAAATGTTCCAAGTCCAGCTGCGGGGGCTTATCATTCTTCGCTTCAATTGGCTTCATATTTAATGTTAGTTCTCCCCCCTTGAAATCAATTTTTGCTTCTGCCAAACTAAAAAAGTCCACACCTAGAATAATACAAGTCTGCAGGTTACGCACAATATAAAACAGGATTCTTACCTGTTCGTTGTTGATACGCACGAACAATGGTACTTTTCCTAAACAGCTACATTTTTCTCCTTGGGCCGCTATGACATCCGTGTCTCTTGCACTAAAAATTCTGTAACGTCGAAAGTGCTTCTTAAAGAATCTTTCCGATACGAAGCTGCTTTGGGCTCCTGTATCCAAGAGGGCTGTCGCCGGTATGTTGTTGATTAGAACTTCAATCTTCGGCAAACTCAAATTCTTAACGACCACGGTGTTTAAATTGATTTTGGAAGGGTTTTGCGCTGCTTCGGACTTCTTCACCTTCCTCGAAGAAATCCCTCTTAGTTTAAATTCTTTTTCTTCTGGTTGCCCTCGGAATCTTTGCTTGTTCTTCTATTAAATTCCCTTCGTTCGCCGCTCGCTTTAGGAGACACATCTTTCTTCGGCCATTGCTTCGCCTTATTCCCGTAACTTTGATTTTGCTTTTGCTGCGGTCTTGGCGAACTCCACTGACTTCTTCGCTCAAATTGGCGTCGTCGTTCGTTGTCGGCTGTTCTTCGGCTTTCAAATTGTACCGCGAGCTCAAATAATCTGTCTAATGTTGTTGGATTTCTTAGTTCGATGAAATCTTGAACTTGGGGCAGTAGCCTAGGAAGTATAACTTGAATAATTTCAGGATCCGGGCGACTTCCATACAAAAGCTTGAAAACTTGAATTTTCCTCAAAATAAAATTAGACAAATCTTCTATTCTTTCTTGGTATCGGCTAAACAGTTCAGCTTCCAATCTGGCTCGATCTCGCACCACGGGAAATGCTTTCACTAGAGAATTCTTGAAATTTTCATACGTGTATGTGGGGCTTCCTGGTTCCCCCAAGAGATTCTTTCCGATGCACTTGAACCAACTTAGCGCTTGGCCCTTCAAAGCGCTGGTAGCAAGAGCGACTTTCTGAAATTCGTGGACTGGATATAGCATGAAGTGGGAGTCTAGCTTTTCCAGGAAATTGATTACGGCTGTCTTGCCGTCAAAACTTGCCGCTGGCTTCATGGCTGCTCGCATGGTTTGTACGATGTAGCCGAATCCTTCTATGCCAGGAGGTGCTATCTCAGGATTCTGGACAGGTACAGCAGGTGTCTCAGGTTCGTCTTCTTGTTGCTGAGGCCATCCTCTTCTTTCTGTGCGGGCGCCATTATCAGGACTTAGCATTCTGTGTGTATTCTTTGAGAACATGGTAAATTCTGTAAAGGGTTCTTATCCTTACGTTCTAAGTCCTGAACTGGAACAGGGAGCGGAAGGTACGCTATGTTCTGATGTAACTGCTGGGCTGGAGAATAACTGCACGTGAAGGGATTTGAAATCCTCTTTTATTCACTCACTATTAAATACAAACCTCCCAATTCGGGAGAGATACAGAACGTAACAGACCACACTTTGGTCGAACTTAACAATCAAATAAATTTAAATAAATTAAAATGGAACTTAAATTAAACTTTGCTTCGCAGAGCAATTCGCGGAAGTTGGCCTCTACCGAAAAGGGTGCGTAGCAAGATATACTAAATACTACCGCACTTTAATTTATTTTACAATGCAATCACGTAGTAAGCACTATGGCTTATAAATTTAAACTGCTAGCTGGTCAGGCGAACGTTGAGCAGCGTGACCGTGATCTGAGGCAAAGCTCTCACACACCGAGAGGTTTCTACCTCTGTCTTAAATAGTGCTTGGCTGAACTTCAAGAAAAGATTTAAATTAAAATAAACTTGGTTAGTTTAACTAAAACCTTACAAACTTTATTTGAGTTAATAAAGAGTTCTTTACACCCTTCTGCTGACGTTAGTACTTAGTTTATTATTAAACAGTCTTCTAACACAGAGTTCAGTATATGACAGCCAAACATACGAGGCGTTATAAATATATTAATTTCTCCGGATGGATTAGAAGAAAACTTCGAACTTCTAATTAATTTCTAATCAGTTATTGCTGTGATCGCACAGTAAATTCAGAAAATAAACGATTGGATGCAGAAACTGAGAAACAGTGTTTTTATATAAAATGAGCATTCATAAAATGTAATATGTATGTAAAGAAAAACGTAATTGCAAGTATAAGAAACACTGAAGTATTTTTTGTAATGCCAAGACACTATTTGATACTCTGATTGTACCAATTCATATGTAATCACAATATTTGGATACATTAAGGATACTATGATAGATGTCTGTACGAATTCGTGTATTAAAACAATAGTATCTTAAACAATATACAGTCATTTTAACTATTCAGTTAGACGTTTCTAACGCAGAAGAGTGAAAAATATGTACATTTCTGTAGCATAAAACATGAAGCATACATATATTTAAACTAATTAGTTTATTATCAAGTAATATTTTCAATAATGCCGCAGTTTAAATTAAGCAGAAAAATTATATTTGTACTGTACACATTTCGAAAAGTACAAGCATAAAAGAATGTCTTTCTACCAGTTACAAATATGCATGGAACGAGAAGATAGAAATGAAGAGACATTAACGAGTTCTCTTAAAAACTATCAGCAACGAAACAATATAATTGAAATGATTTAGTACAATTACACAAAATGGCAACATACTTAAGATTCATTTGATCCAGTAATTCAGTATCAACAGTTCGACTTTCTGCAGCTTTCTCCATCTTTTTTCGAACCAAATGAAGCCGTTCAATGTATTCCTGAGTGAAAGCAATATCCTTTTTGATTTCGCAAATTGATAAGGACTCTGCAACCATTTCAGCCATTCTTTCTTTTAACCTAAAAATACATATAACTGTTTATATTGTTAGGGATTTCATATTTATTTAGCTGTTTATTTAGAATTGTAATTAAAATTGCTTTTTTTTTCCGTGCAACGCAGACGATTTCTGAAGAGAAAGCTACGTCGGAAAAATAAAAATAAAAGGGCGCGTGCATTTAATATTTAATAAATAAATATCTCGTAATTACTGTTGCCATTCAGAAAAATCTAGAAAAATCGAGATTGTCCTAGTGAATAATTAAAAAGCTTATAAAAGCCGAACTGAAACACCTCATTTCAGTTGTAGTTGTAATTGTAGCTGTTTAAAGCGAACTGCTGTTGTTTACCTAATGCTGTTATTGATTGTAGCGATTTCGCTGTGAGATAGAATTAGTTTATCTGTTTTAAAGTGAATTCTGTTTACCGTTTGAGATATTGTACGAATATCTTTGAAGAAATATTTCAGCATTTTGATTTATTTCTTGTGGAAAGAATAAATTTTTGTTAACTTTTAAACTACTTGTGCATTCAATACATAACGATCCCGTACCCACGCAACAATATGTATAGAGATAGCAGGATCTTAGAATTCATTTAGTGAATGTTAAGAATACAGAATTTGCTTGAGAAATTAAATTACGTTGTCTCATTACATCAAAATTATTTATAACTGAGAAGTTGTAGCGTCGTTACCCATGAATTAAATCCCAAGATAGTTGATAAATGACAGAATTTTGTTTAGTAGTTAATTCGATGGAAGACATTAATTGCAAACGTTCATCTTCTAATGCAGCATGATTTTCAGATACACTTGTAGAGGAAGATAAATCAAGCATCTGGGTACCAAAAGTATCTGTGTCTCGGCTGGAACTAGAGAAAAAAATTAGTAAAGCAAACTTATGATAAAAATAATGAAACTTATAATAAAATAATAAAAAATAATGAATGAAAAAAAGAATTTATGTGTACGTAACTCAATGTATAATTTTATAAGCAAACTGATTTAGAACTTCTGTAACTTATGTTAATCTGTTTAAGATTTGGTATTTAATTTTACTTAGTAACATAACAGTAGTTTTTAGGAATAAAAATTTTTTATTCCTTTGGTTTCTTATGCCTTTCGAAAGAAATTGAGATTCTTATTGATCTTCTAAAAAAAAAGTATTATTATCAACAAATTGGTTATATTTTTTATCCTTCTCCAACCTTTTGACACTGTTCTGTTCCAAGAATTAAAGCATTTAAAAAAAAATTTGTTTGAACCTAATTTTCTTATATTTAACTGACTGAAATAACCGTTTTACGGCCAGGTGATGAGCATTTTTTTTTCAAACACTGAAAAGACATTCTCAGCGAAAAAGGTACAATCTCAGAAGGTGATAGGATATACTGGTGCTCCTGGGATATATTTCCCTTCAAACGCGACTCACGCCTTTATTCCCGAGTGGTTAGCACTTACTGAATTCTTCTTCAAGCGCGCCTCACCATCACTCTTCTCTCTGTCGCTCTTTCCTCTCCACCCCTCCAACATCCTATACAGATGACACACTGTTTCTACCGCGTTATATTATACAATGCCACCTTGGCTGAAGTAATCGGTGCTTCTCGAGCTTTATTCAAAATGCCTTATGTAAGAGAATGAGAGTAAATTTTTCAAAATCTCGGGTAGACAACAATTTTCTACTCATTTTGGTTCAAGATGAGTCGTGCAAAACTTTACCAAGCTTCAATGAAAACTGTAGAGCAGTGAAGGAGCAATGCAGTGCCATGTAACGGTTTCATTAAGAACTGATACTTGCTTTGTTGTCGGTTGCATCATTTTTCAGAAATGAGCTTTCGGAAAATCACCAACTATTTTGACCGATTTCTTCACCGGCTTCGAAATATTTGCGAAAGACTGTCAGACAAAGCACTCATATTCTGCTTTAAGATTCCATACTATTCAGCAAAGTTCTACATTATTCTAAAGACTGTATAAACAAGGCATCTAACGATTTTAGTAAGAACTAATAGCAAGAATACAGCAACGGGACCGGGAATTGAAGACGGGTGATATTATTTCAAAATTACAAGTGTGTAGAAACTTAAGTATTTAATTTTTGTAAACACAACTAATTACAAATTTCTTGATTAGCACTTGTGACTTCCTTGATAACGGGAACGCAACAACGGCGACGTAACCTAAGCTGTATGACCTGAGCACAACGTTCGAATATTGAATATAGAGCCCGTGGAGAGTTTTTCGAAATCTTATATAGACAATAATCACCTCTTGTTCGATGGCCAAATGTGCAAAATTCCTGTACACAGAACTATAGATTTGCATGAATTACATAGACACAAGCAAACAAATGAACATTCTTCTTTACATATCTAAATTGTTTTATTGAACCCAGCTAGTGCAATTTCATGAGTCCAGTTAGTGATTAATAATAACTGAAATGAATCTGCGTTTATTTTTTTAAATCATTTAGTTTGTTTGATTAATAACAGAATAAATTTAAAAGAAATATTAAATATCTTATGCTTTGCTTAGCGACTTAACACTGTCTTGTAAGATAAAAATATATTAGTTTGTGCAGTGGCAACTCATTTCTTTTAAACCTCTGAGTTTGTGCTTTAAATTCAAAAGATAAATATATTACAAATGGCAACATACATCTTTTATATCACCGAGTTTTTTAACTAAATTTGAAATATAAATACCTTACGCTTTTCAGAATGGCAAAACAGAGCTTTATCGATGGTTGTTGTTAACGCTGAACAGCAAAAATTCAAGCGAAAGTTTTGCGCTATAGAATTTCTTATCATAAATGCTAAGCAATTTATTGGGAAATCTAAGCAAAGAGAAAGTACAAGTCCTATTTTTTTTTTTTTTTTTTTTTTTTTTTTTTTTTTTTTTATTTTGCCGAGGTTCGTTGAACAGATGCAGAAAGAAAATTCTACAAAGAATCATGTCAATGAACATCACAATCAGAGAACATCTACCGGGCAAAAGTCGGTGATTTGTTCGAGATGCGAATGTTTTGATCACGGCCAAATCGGATTCAATAACTTGCTAAGATATCTGATGGGCTAAGTCACCTCGTTTACCCTTGTGATGTCCCAAAAGTGAGAAACCAACGTGTGTCTGATTGGATCATTTGGGAACTTTAAAGGATGTCCCTTATATGATAAATTTTGGACTCCAAACCTCAGAAAATGACAGGAATAACTCAGGAATGACTTTAGTTACTGATAAGCAAGAATTCTCAAGACTTGTGTATATATCTTCTGCGTATGTGCTACGCATGCGCCGGAGAATTTCCACTCGTCCGCTATCAGCGACTTACTTTTAGATCGAGAACTCTTCAGTAGCATAATTGTAGCTTCTTGAAAGAAATGCTGGAAATCGCTTAAGAAGATCAAATCACCTCCCAAAAAAAAAAAGAAAATTGAAATTTGCACTAGCATTAGTGGAAATTATCGAGGTAAAAAGGGAGAAAATAAAAACTTTCGTGTTTCTGCAAGATGATTTGTCAAATACTATTACGTGACGCACCATTCTGCGCTCCCGAAGCTTGATGGCTTTTCTGTTGCTAGAATCTGGCTTTTCTGTCACTGAGTGCTATTTTAAAATAGAAGCTTCAAGTTCTTTTTACCTCCCCCTGTTTACGATCATAACGCATATCGCCATCATTGCACAGCACTAATTTTCTTCCATTTATTTGAGACTATAGTTAAAAGTAAGCTTTCATTCATGCTCTAAACGGAAATGAAGCGGTTAAAATAATTAGGGGACATGACCATCTGCACAAGCTGTCGTTACCATGGTTCTGAGGTAAAAGGAGGCAACTGAAAATGACTCTGAAGTGCCTATTTTAAAGAAATTGACTATAGTATTCTTCTCCCCCACGATCATTCCTGAGGATACCAGCATCACGTAATTGCGCTTCACATAATGAAAGACGACAAATTAATAACTTAGTCTGATCTCATTTATATTCCATCTTTACGTTCTATAGTATACTTTCTCATTTAATTCATTCCGATTACTAACTTATTTAACATTTACAATGCATAATCCCCTTGTATTTATGCTTAATGCTTTGTGTATAGCTTTCAACTTACTTGATTTGGTATTTTTATTTATTCAGTTTACTAATTTAGTGTTACTGTGTGTTCATTGAATCTTGGTTTCTGCGTTATAAATAATTTGCTGATTTCTGTATTTAACGTTCATTGTGTGATTTCATCTTTGTATTTTTCCTCCCATTTATCCATTTCGTTATTGCAAGTTACTGTATTATTTAATCCTTTTTGTATTCTTTCATTTTCTGCTAGCTCTCTAGAGAAGTGCCGACCAGCGGCCGAGCGGTAAAGACGCTGAACACTGGTAGTTCGGTCCGAGGTTCGAATCCCGCGAGCGGGCTGGCTGCATGGGCGTTTTTGTGGTTTTCCCCATGTGTAACGTGTATACGAGCCAGTTTCCCTTAGAAATTCCTCCACGAAGGCACCCCTCCCTTTAAGCAGATAGCCCTCGTGTGCTTTGCCATAATTGAATAACCTATCGAACCTCTGGAGAAGTGAGCATTTCTTTCTATTTAACTTCAGATTGTCAATACGAGTCCGCCTATTCACGATACAACTGGTTTCCCTTTTTACCAGTTCTACTGTTCTCCCTTAGCTGAAATTCAGTTAATGGTTTTTATGTAAATAAGCCATGGAAAGTTAGTAATATAGCTTATTACGGCAGACCTGATTCGTCTACTTAAGCATAAGCATTCATCGTTAAGGCATTAAAACATCGTATACATTCAGACGCTTCAAGAACTTACAGAAGTATCACACCCCTCTGTTTTTTTCTTTCCCCCCATCTATATCGGGTTTTTCCTTAAGAACTATACTAAGAAATCCAGCAATTTCCGTCAAGCCCCAATCGGAGGATCATCTCAGGTTAATGGTGAAAGTTATTTTAATAGCTGAATGCCAGTATAATCACGCCAGTATCAGAGTATCCGAGAAGAATGATAGAAGTAAAAATAACGTAATTTACACTTATGCCAAATGTGGGCAAAATGTGATTTCTTTTTTCCTTGCACATACATATTTCTTAATATTGATTCCCAAATATCTGAAGTAAAAAGAAGCTTTAAATAGAAGCAGAGATGTAAAATAACCTTAAAAATTATATAAGGCTTCGTGGAGAATTTCTAGATGATATTATAATTACAACTTTACGAAAGTCCTTTCCTAATGTGCCAGTACCTATCGAAGGAAACATTACAATGACAGGGTGATGTTCAGTACCTATGTTTATTTATGCACTGAAAATGCTTGCCGCTTTGACAGGTAGTTGTTCACATGAGATTTCACTGTATTTATTAAAACACCAGCAATGGACAACTGTAAAAAAATTATATATTTAGGAATAAAAATTGATAAATTATGTTACCACATAGAGGTTACTTCAAGACCAGCAGAAATCCTGTGATTCTCCTAAAAAGATATTTAACATGTAATATTTATTTAGTATTCAAACATATTCAAACTTCTCTGAAGTGTTTCAGACATATTTCATTAGTGTAAAAAATAAATGCAGCTTTTTCATTCTTTTAATTAAACTTTAAGGATGAAATTAAAAAGGAAATATAACAATTTAAAATATAAAATTAGGCAAGAAAACAATGTTAGGTTGATAAAGATTTTGAACAAAACTCTCACAATTTTGATGCGGATCAGGCATAGGTTCCTTTTTTTCAGGAGCTAAAAAAAGATATAGTACTCGTATGCCTGTTTAGCCTCGAAGTTGGTGGACATTTTTCAAGAGTTTGTAAGATATTTGTTGTTTCTTACCGCATGCTTTCGGGTGTACTTGAAATCAGATCCAGCTAGCAATCAGGAGGTCCGTTGTTCGAATCCCAGCGAGGGCATTGTAGATTTCTTCGTTTTCCTCGCTTCGAAACAAATTCTAAAGATCTTTATAGTGGCGCTCGAATTAAAAAAGGTGATGAGGATAATTTGTACCTACCAGCATTTTGCATTTTGCCATTTTCCTCAGTGTCATTTTAAGTATGGGAGAATATAAGGCATTTTCTCTCTCCATACCACATGTCTTCATGGTGTACTTAGAAGCACGTTCAAGCCCGTAGCAATCGGGAGTTCGAATCCGGTCACGGTATTGCAAATGCCTTCAAAAGTTCTATTAAACTCTACAAGTAGCGCTCGAACTAAAATGTGGTGGACAATAAGACGTCACTATTCTGCTATGGCCACTGGGCTTCCGCTTTTTCAGCCATCCTGTATCTGGGACAGATTGTAAGATATTTTCGGCCTTCTAACCGCGTGCCTTCGTGATGTGATTGGAAAATATCCAGTTGGCCATCGGGAGATCACAAGTTCGAATCCCAGCAAGGGCATAGCAAATTTTCTTGTTTTCTGCTTCAAAAATTCCAAATACAGTCTAACCTCGTTCACCTAAGTTTTCTCTCTTGTCTAATTTAAAGATGAGTTTAAAGAAAAACGTCTAAGAAAGCTACAGAAACATATAGGGGTTAGATACAAGAACCCCAGCAATGAATCGCCAAATCCTTTAGTATTACTCTACTTTATGCAGGCAACAACAAAAGAAATTTGCGATGAGTATATATCACACGAAACGCTTAGTTTAAGAGCTGCGGTCTTTGGGTATCAGTAACACTGGATGTCAATCTGTATGACACAGCAAGAACATTTAAATATCGGCAGAAAGTCCAGTCAGAATGAACTTGAAAAATAATATTTTTTCTTTTTCTTTTTTTTATTTTAAGAAAACATGTTATTAAAAAATTAATTGTTCTAAGCTGAACCTCAAAAAAGAAAACTGAAAATTTGTTTAAAATATCCTAGATATAGGTAATTAACAAAATCAGAAAGTATATTTGTGAAAAAATACCACAGCTAACTTTACATTTTATTACTTTTGTGGGGCGGTGGGAAGGACCCTAAAGTGAGGAAAGCAAAAGCGTTCGAGAGTAGTCTTTTTGGGGATAAAAACTAATTAACCGAAAAACGTCATATAAGAGGTATGAATCATGAAAACAGATCTCAAACTGTTCTTAAAAAATACACAGAATGTCAATAGCAGCATCAAACAGTCACTTATTTCATGTTAATAACCTCAGAGACTATGCCAAGATTACTGCTTGCGGTTTTGTAGCAATATATCCATAACTCTATATACCTTTCATATTCTTACAAGTTTATTATTTATGGACGTGCCTAATATTCTTCGCCCTTTTATTTCAGTTACCAGGGGACGTATTAGCTGCAATGTGATATCGAATACATAATTCAAACATTTTCTGAGCTTTTGGTAGTAATGAAGTAGACTGGGGATCATACCCCCTCCATCTAAATATTTTTTTTTTATTTTATTATGAGTACACACTATATATTCAGTACAGAAATCGTACTGTTAAATGTTCGAAAATGCATTTATTTATTTTATTTAGAAGTAGGCGAATTTAATTATTTCAAAATATAATAAGGCGTCTAGGAATTAACGCCTCTTACTCACGGGGCAGCGGTTATGAAAGACGGATCGCTTACTAACACTGAAATCATGCGCGACATCATGATACGTGAATGACAGCTGTAACAACTTTCAAACACTGTACAAGGCATTTTTTCCTTCTTCCAGGACGCCTTCGTAGTGTAACGGTAGCACATTCGGCGCGTATGGAGAGGACCAGGTTCGAGTCCCGGCTAGGCAATTTGCAAATTTTTCACGTCTCCTGCTTCAAAATAACCTAATGAGTCTACAAGTGTGTAGTTTCGTTTCAAGCGCAGTAATAGTCGCCCATTCCACCAGAACCCCTATATAGCACATTTGAAGACAAAAAAAAAAAAAACAAAAAAAAAAAAATTTGTACTTCTTAACCCTCTGATCGGCAAGTCCACATATATACAGCTTGGTATACTTTTTTATGACGTCTTTTTTTTTTAAGAAAGTATATATAAGAGCACCTTGAAGTATGCCCAAGAAATTAAGGTATTATATTAAAAGTACATAAACCCAATATAAAGCACCAGGAGTATTTTGGCATCAAAATTTAAAAAAAGTAGTAATTATACCCTCAGTGTGCACAGGCGTTACCAGCTGATTTCCCAATGTATACTAATGGAAATAAGCAGAAATTTTGTATTTGTCACTGAGGTGCAGTTCTCAGGCAAAGCATTTATTTCGTCTTTACATCTTTCTCCGTCTTTACATTTGTTAGACTACAACATCATCTCCTTCCATCTTCTCACTCCTTCTTCTTCATCGTCTTCTTGATCAAGCAATGCATAGTTCCAATACGGTCAAGAATTATGATGATCAAAGACTTCATTTATTTGAGACTAAAAGACTAGTCTCATCAGACACTTCAAATTCAGATTTTCCATATACCTTTTATTATGAACTCTTGACTACAGACTAAAGACTCCTTGACTTTTGATTTTTCAAAATTCACCTAATACTTCTCTATTGTCATTGTTTCTAATTTCTTATTTAATTTTTACTTTTACAAATATCCAAATTTTAAGACAATTACTATGTTACAATTTTATGTCCTTATCATTCATGTATATTTCTCAAAATTCATTAATAAATGTAGCGGATAGTAGATGGTTCCATCAGTCAAGCAATAAAGCTGAAAAGTCCTAACAGCGGTACAGCCGAAGAACGTCTATGTAAAGAAGGAAAGGCTCCATAAACGTAATGCAAACCAGTTTGTCTTCTACGCCGCTAGAAAGAAAAGGGAACATTCGCCAAGGGATTTGGCGACGGAACCCATTGGCGAGAATTTCCTTTCTGTGAGGCAACTCTTTTCTGGCGACACAATAATTTCTCTCGGTTTAGATAAATGCAGGGTTATTCAAAAAGAAAGAGCAGATTGTAAACATGTATTTCTTCCAAACTACAAAAGATAGAAACATGATTCTAACGTTAATAGATAGAGAAAAGTGTACAATTTATTATTAGTACGGGTAAAAGTTCCAATCATGGTTTAGATATGCTTCAAAACTGGTTATTTCCCCAAATTGAAGATGATTCAGATGACTTCATCTTCGTGCAAGATTGTGTTCCCCCCTCATTTCTCTCGACACCTTCGACGTTACTTGAATAACACCATTCCAGGACGTTGGATTGGAAGAGGAGGAGCAGAAGATCAACTTTATCGACGACCAAAGACCAGCTGATTCGTGTGTGGCAAGAAATTAGTCACCGTTTTGACATTTTTCGTGTAACACATGGTGCCCATATTGAATGCATACCATAATTGTAAACTTTTCTCTATCCATTAACGTTAGAATCATGTTTCTATCTTTTGTAGTTTGGAAGAAATAAATGTTTGAAATCTGCTCTTTCTTTTTGAATAACTCTGTACTTAGTCCAATACGCCACGACACGTTCTTTAACGTTTATTTCTCGAGACGAAAGAGTACCAGCACTGTCAATGCTCCCATATGTGTCAACAATAAATGATTTGTTGTTGCAGATGCGTCAGGATTGTCACAAATGTCAAGACTTCTTCAATTTGTTAAATGTATAAGGTATATCTCCCCCATTCTTAGCGTGCCTTCGTGGTGTAATGGTCAGCACACTGAGCCGGTATTTCAGAGGTCCGTGGTTCGATTCCCGGCGAAGGAATTGCATATTTTTCATGTCTCCTGCTACTAAATAACCTAATGTCTCTACAAATGCATACTAGCATTCTTTTGTCCACAAGAACTTTTGCTTGCTGTCTCTCTGTTTGTGAAGGGGGTCTTGCGATGAAATAAAAATCCTTCAGAAATCTCTTATATTAGCAGCAAAGCTCCAGAAAACTTCTCAGTTGATGGAAATTTTCGGGGCGATTCCAGTCTTTAAATGCTAACAGTTTTCTCAATCCGTTTACACAACTTCGGTAGAGATGACTTGTGCAAGGTAACTCAATGCTGAACAATGTACGAACAATTTACGTTTGGCAGGACTTTAGATTGGTTTTTCAATTTCTGAACTAACTTCATAATATTTTTAAAATGTTCTTCAAAATCATTTCCGACGAAGACGGTGTCATCTAGTTCAGATAGGCTTCGCAAGAAAGACCTCTCAGTACAATCTTCATGAGGCCTTCGAATGTTACCGGCACCTTAAATGATTCAAACAGTATCATCTTGAACTCCGAAATTCCTTGCCCGCTAGTAAATGTCGCCTTTTCTCGATCATCAGTGTGCATCTATACGTCCAAGTATCCATCTTTAAACCAAGCTTCAAGATCTAATTTCTTACAGAAAAAGTGTAGAGAATGTCTTCAGTTCTAGGAAGAACGTAACTATATTTTTTCGTGACGTCGTTCAGAGAAAGTCAAAGCAAAATCTAGTTGAGCCCTTCTTTTTTCTCACCAGGTCGATGAGAGAAGCCCAAGGACTTCCTAAAACTTCGACAACGTTCCTTTCATGCATTCCTTTAGAAGTTTTCCTACCTCTTCCAGTTTAACAATCGGTAGACTTCTTAGATGTTGCTTGATTGGTAGATAATTCCTTATATAAATTATATGCTATGCCAAACTTATTCGACCTACGTCAGAAGATGTGCGGGAGACAAAATCTTGAAATTCTTGAGAGATACGTTATGCAGCATTCCTCTCTTCATCGCTTAGACGTGCGTTCTGCAATAACTCCGATATTAGACTCTCTGAATGTACAAAAAGTGCAGAATTACTAGTTCATTTAACGCAGGTCACTGGAGTACATGCTGTTAACATTTCGCCTTTTTTAATGACTTTCGCCTTATCACTAACGTTGGTAACTGTGAACAGAATGACGGTCCTCAATCGGATGACGAGTGCTGAGGGTACTAGTACTCCTTTCGAGCTGCTACATGTTTTAGGCTATTCCATTATGCTATATCAGAAATTTATATTTTTAGCTATGGATCCAGGATGTAAAAATTCGGTTCTTGTTGGTATTGTGATGTCGTCTTGAGCAATCATTTTGTGGACAAATTTAACGCCTTTATCTTTAATTACGAACTGGCTTATTCCTCAGAGGCAGAATTCAGTTCGTTATTTTTAATGTCCAAAATTGTATTTCCTTAGAATGTCTAATACGAGTATACAAGGATCTGTAATATCTGCAACCTATGTCCTGTGATGGTGGGCGGCACTTCCAAACATTATGTTAAGGGTTAACTTTCTATCGATATTGATTTTATCACCTTACACAGTCCTTTGTGTAAGACATTGCAGCGTCTAGATAAGTTCATCTTCCAGTTGTTGAGACAAATCTTTCAGATGATGCAACATTGACTCCTGCATCGATGGTCATATTGCAATTATTATTATTATATTCCATTGATATGTCCCGTATGCCCATTACTGATGCCATTCATTGCAGAAATCTGAAGCGCCTTTTCAATATCTGGCCACCTCCGCCCGTTAGATTGCCACTAACTAGTTTCTCACGTATTTGCTGGGGAGAATTCTTAGCTTCCGTGTACTGGGATATTCTGAAGTTCCTTTACCACCACAGTCCTAATACTTTAGGTTCGGTTTGTTGCTACTCTTATTCAGCCTCAAAGTATCTCATTGCCTCGTTAAATCGTCTAGACGAGCAGTCATTTGATCCACTGGCTTCTAGGTATGAACAGCTATGATTGGGTGGCGGTCCTTACAGGTTACTTTCGGGGCTCCCTTCAAATTACAAAATCTCAGGATAATAAATGTCATTTGTGAAGTATTGCAGGGACAGGATTATCCTTCTTTCTGATGGGCATTGCAAAAAGCGAGATGAGTCAGACTTTCAATATCCGCGGTTAGCTCTTGGAGTATTTTCGTAGGCTTCTACTGGCGAGATTTTAACTTAGGCTTGCGATAGTCTTTTAAATACTTCTTGGCAAAGCACGACTCCAACGTCCCGCATAAAACTTCGAAACCTAGCCTCTGATTTTCGAGCAGAGTTTGAAGGATATCCGCTCCGTCTGATCTCAGATAAACGGGGATGCAGGACTTGTCCTAAGAATTCCATCCATCTGCGTCCGCCACTATATAAAACTGAAACTTGTGCACTTGCCAGGAGGTCTTTCCATCATACTTTGATAGCTTTAGAGAGATATGAGAAGACACGATTATGAATTTAAAGGCGTCAGATTTGTGCCGAGTTGTCGCTATGGATTGTTTCTTTTCTGTGGTCACAAAATTATAAACTGCATTGATATCATCGATGTGTCTGACTCATTTGGTCAAGTGATTTCTGAAACTGAAATTCTTTAGAAAATAGATAGAGGTTACAAATTTTGGTGGAAAAAAGTGGTTTCCACAGAAATGCCCCTAATTTGTTAAAAAATAGTGTTATTAAATTGAACGTGATTATGAAACAAAGCGCAATTTAGGAAATCTTCCCATTTTTCTTCAGTTAAAACTGTAAGCATATCAAAAAATTGTATGGTAGTTATAAAAGATTATTGAAGATTTTCTTCAAAGGAATATTTATATGCAAATTTTCTAAGTTGTAGCAGTTTTTATCTGTAATCTCAAGATGTTTAAGAACTTTTGTAACTGAAAGGTTGCTATTAATGATCCAACTAAGCTATGATCGTTTTTAAGCTGAAGTAAAAATAATTGAACAAATTTTCTGAAGCTTGACTGCAAAGATGTAATCTGTACATTTTTGTAATTTTTTGTACCATTAGCTATAAATTTGAATTTCAGTGGAGTTTTGTAGAAGCTGAGCAAAGCATAAAAGTTCAAAAATCTGTTGTAGTCTGTAATAATTGAAATTTTTTTAACTTGCGGGGAAAGGCTTTACATTTGTTGAGAATACAGAGAATGTTAGTAGTTTTTTGGTAACGCAGGTTTTTGGTAAGGAATCGGCTAATTAAGTTCGGATTCTATCAGTTAGCTATAATTTATTTTTTCAAATAATATTGAAATTATTACTTGCTTTGTCAATTTCGGTTATCGTAAATTTCTATTTAAATTCAAATATTTTATTTTCAAGCTCATTGCAATTGATATGACTTCGAAAATTCTTAAATTTTGCTTGCTAAAATTCGATTTTGATTAAAACATCTGCTTCCCATTCCAAGGAGGCAGTAGTTGGAAGATTTAGTTTATAGTTGGTTTTAATTATAAATTCATTGAGGTTATTTTCTATACTATTAAGGAAAATTTTTTGCTAATTCTAGAACGGTCTGAACTTTAGTTTCTAATTTCATCTTATTTCTAAGTTGTAAGTCAGATACAATAGTCAGCTTTCCTGTGACAATGTGTTGATGATGGCTATTCATAAACAGAGGATATTCCGGTTCTTTGCAGTAACAATTTGTTGTAGAATCTAACTCATGGTGGTTGGTATGCCAGGTGCCCGAAGTTTTTTGTTACTTAAAATAAAGTAGGGTGTTGTCTGCCGGAAAGTGATGCTGATAACTATGGAAAATATTCCTGAAATTAATTTTATCAAATAGAGGATGAGGAAAGCTGATGTTGCAGTAATACGTGCTGAAATTATTTTTTTGACTTGTTTATTTAAATTCATAATAATGAAGTGATTTGCTAACTTAAATTTCAAAAAATCAAGTACAAGGTTTTTTAATATAGTGAAGCCTTCATATTTAATCAGAAAAATATTTTGAGTTGTACTAAGGAGTTCTTATTGAAGGTATGTAAAGTAAAGATTAAGTAGAAACGATCACTGGTATATATCGGGAAGCTTGACGAAGGTATTTTCTCCCTCCTTTCTGCATGCCTTCGTGGTGTAACGGTAGCACACTCGGCGCCTATTCGAGAGGTCCAGGTTCGAGTCCCGGCAGGGGCATTACTCGTTTTTCATGTCTTCTGCTTCAAAATAACCTAATGACTCTACAGTGGCGTCCGAACTAAAAAGGGTGGTGGATGATGATTCTTCACCACCAGGATTTGGGTACTGGGTCCCCTAATCCCCCAAAATATCCCATCTAATCCCTTTAAAAGTGGCAGTATAGAAAATATTTTCTCTCTCCTTTTTGCATGTCTGCGTATACTGTAACGGTAGTACACTGGGTGCGTATTCTAGAGGTCAGGTTCGAGTCCTGGCGAGGGTATTTCTCATTTTTCATATCTTCTGCTTCAGAATAAGCTAAGGACTCTACAGGTAAGGAATCATTTCAAAAGACTTTTTGGTGAAATTAGCGGAATTATATAAATTGTTAGAGTTGACCTGTAGTTTAGCAGTATATAATGCAGGGAAAATTTTTTTTACTACTTTTCATCCTCCTCTTTTGCCTGTACATATTAGATATATTTAGCGATACCTAGTGAGAGAGAGACATATTTGTATAAAAATGAGTTTAATTTGAAAGAGAAACATTATTTATGCTTAAAACTTTGTCATTTCTGTACTTTCGCATGTATGTTAAAAGCATGGATATAGCAAAAATATTTTAATAACTTCAAAATTCAGTAATATCTAGATCCTACAGCACACTGATTTCACCTAGATTCCATGGTCAGTTCCATTTCAGCCTAGATTCATAGTTCCTTTGCATATTATACGAATTTGAATAAAACAAATTATGTCTATTCTTATACAAAATTCTCTTGTATTAAATCATTCCGTAATATTCAGTTTCTATGAGTTACATATATTTTACCTTAACTAATTTCTTTTGTTACAAAACGTATGTTTTATTATTTAAATATTGTAATTCTTAAAGGGGAACTTGCAAGTTTCAACAGACTTTCCGAAACCTTTACAAAAATAAAATATTAAGAACTGATAACTCTAAAGCAAAATTTCAGAATTTTTAATATTAACAAAATAAGATTTAAAATATATTACCATTTCGTTATAAACCATATCAGAAAATAGTTCATCAAGCCAAGCTTCTTTTTCAGCAATATCTGATTGCAAATCATTCAAATTTTGATTACTTTGCTGACATTGTTCTAGGAGACTCCGTAATAACTTTTTGAACCTATACGATCTTTGATGATTTTCGAGGATTTTTCTCTCAAGCATATTCTTTAACACCTTTCCATGAGGCTACATAAGAAAAACCATATTTTTAAATGAAAATTTTATTTATTATTTATTATTTAGTAAAAAAAAAATACAATACATGCGTATCGGAATTAGCCCTAGAAATACTCATTTCAAGCAGCGAGTTCAAAATCTACGCCATCATTTCAAAACTCAAACATAAAAGCATTGGTTAAAGCTTAATATCCAAGGTTTATATGGTTCTTAGAAGTCCTTAAGTTTTTTAGAAACGATTTTTAGTCTTTAAAAGTCTTTAATTTTGGCAAAAAACGAGAGAAACTACTTAAGTTTAATCATCTGATATTTCTGTCTGTTTATTATGACTGTCATTTTGAGTGTGAATTAGCATTTTGGAGTAATACATTTTGCCAATTCACTGTCAAATTTGTATTTGATTGGTCATCGTTTGAATCTGTTCCTACTTCTAATATAAACGGTGTCATACTTGAGTTTCTAGACAAGAAGTGAAATATGGGCACTTCGATTTTTTTTTCCTTTTTACTTCCTTGTACGAAGTAAAGGAAGCATTGCAATCGCGAAAGTTTTCGGGCATCATATTTCAACGAAAATAACCATTTTACCATTATCGAATATAATTTAACGATATTTTGCGTGACATCTGTACGTAACGACAGAATAAAAAAATCTTTTTCCCAAAACGGGTTTCAAAAGGATTTAAAATGGATTCAGACGAGCTATTTTTCGTGACGTCTGTGCGAACGTATCTACGTACGTATGTATGCATGTATCTCGCATAACTCAAAAACGAGAAGCCTCAGAACACTGTTTTAATATGTAGTTGTGCACTTACTACTTTGATTGCAATCGGCCGCACCAAAAGTATATAAATATATGTATATACATATCCACTCTCTTAGTTGGCTTAGTGAACTCAATTTCTTTATTCTTATATGTTTTTAAACTGTGCATTTTTTGCTTTAATTTATTGGTTGAATTATGTTGTTCTTATCTTCCGGTTAAGGTTTTTTATGCCTTTAGTTAATCCGCATGCAATAGTTGTAGAATTATCAACAACTTAAAAGTTGTTTAAGTACCCCTAAATCTAATTTGATTTACCATAGCAGCCATATTTGTTTACATTTGAAACTTAGCACAATGGTGAATTAAGTCAGTTTCTGCACCTTCGGTGTTTTTTTGCCGAGTGGGACCCAAATTAAACTTTCGATTTTGTGCAACGAAAAGTCTGCCCTCTTGCCTGCTGGCCGAATTGCTATTGTTTTAACTGTATTTGGTAGTTTATCTTTTTCTATATTTTTAAAATTTTGAATGAAGCTATTTTGAGCTTTTACGTATTTTTTCTTGCCGCAAAGTAAGAACTGAATTAATTGAATGAGAAATGTATCAAATGAAATTCGAGGAAATAAATTTAAATGAAATGCAGCAAAAAAAGCGTATAATTTAATATTCTATGCAAGGAAGTTATGTGGTACTTATTTACATCAGATTTTTTGCTAATGAAGAAGTCTTTCTTTTTGAGGCTTAAATTCTTTTATTAAACGGCTCTAAATTTGGCGACTTATCAATATTTTGGCGATTATAAGAATAATTTATAGAAAATTTTTATTTCGGTGATTTGTGAATTTTTCAATAGTTTTTTTAAAACAGTATAACATTGATAAATTTCATTAAAATAATGATAATGTATTAAAATTATATTTAAGAAATGGCATTAAAAATATAACATTTGTATTTTTTCCCATCACATTATAACGTAACATTAATTTCCCTTTTATTCTTAAACTTGTTATCAGAATATTTTGATTCTGAAAATAATAAAAATTCAATAAATGCTACAAAGAACAATTTTGGATTTTCTCTATAAAATTAATTTTATACTTTTCTTCTCTGATTTTTTTTTTTTTTTTTTTTTTTAAAAACTGCCGGTTTTATGCTGATAATTATTCTTTCGAATTTCAGACACTGCACCTCGGAAAGTTTAGAAGGATTTGAAAAAAAGATTTATAGATTCCAGACAAATGTGACAAAATGAAAACTGTCTTCATAGTATTAACACGTAATGGATGTATTTTACGAAACGTTTGTGGTGAATTTCTTACTTTTGGGAGAATTTTTGGCAGAACAATGAAAGCATAATTATTTGAATTTTTACTTCTTATACTAGAAGTTTTTCTGTTAACGTTATTATCTTCCGTTTATTTTCTCTTCTTTTCACTAGACACAAGTATGGAAAATATCAGAAATGCTTCTAATCTTGTCACATAGACAGGCATCATTAGAAAGGAATTTTCCTATTAATAGAGGAATTAAAACTGATAATTTAAAAGTTTCATCTGTTATGTCTCAATGTATGTCTCACAGCGCTAGCGCTAGACATTTCCCACCTGATGCAGTCTCTGTGGGTCTTAAGAGTCTGTTGCTTAGTGTCTCTATAAATTTTAAATATTTTGTCATCCCTAGATTTTATTGCTCGGTGCTTCACGAAATTCTAAAAATTCCGCCACACCGACTCTGATTCCGTTCCTGACCATGTATCATTTCATATTTATTGTGAGTGTTCAAAAATACACCTGCCAAATCTTTCGCCAAAGGACTATCATTTTTAGACTCAGGCAACTTTTTATTAGAAAAGCGTCCATACAGCTATCAGGCCATTAAAGACTTTAGAAACTTTTAGATAACTCTGAATTCTTCAAATGGGGTACAGATAATTTGCCCATACATTTGTAACAATGAATTGGTGCTGTCGATGATAACTGTAATTAAATAGCTTGATTGTTGCTCTTGCTGATTGTCATTTATAATTATAAATAATTTAGGCAATTTCACTTAACAAGGTAATTTTTTTGAAAGCTTGTAGAAGTTTTAGCTTGTAAATATTTTTTAGTTTCTGCAACACTTTTTAATTCGTCACCGACAAGCAAGCATTTAGTCTGAATACTGCGCAAATATGGTTTCTGTTTGGTGCGAAAAGTGTACTTAGAACAGAGATTTAGTGATATTTTGCAAAAAAATAAACTAGCCGCAGTGCAGTTAAGGTAATTAAATATTATTTCGATATTTCAAAATTAAATATGCACGTTCATTTATTTGATTGTCAAAGGATTTTCCTAATATTCCTAGAATTTTCTTTGTAAACAGGTATGGAACTGTATTTAAATTTAAAAAACTGTTTTTTATATCATCCTCGTTATTGATAAAATTTCAAAACATTAGCAAAAGTGATAAAACAAATTACCTTCAATAAACACATAATTCCTGCACCCTCTTCAATTTTACTTCTCAAAAGTGGTAACTGATCTGACAGCATTGCTTTCATGTGCTCCTGATTACAGCATTCTTGCTCTATCACATTTGTCATGAATTGTACTTCTGATTTTAACAGATTTGTTTCCATTGCACAGTGATCAACCAACTGAAAAATTGATTGAAACATAATTACGATTAATTAATTTTTCATTTAACTATTAAAAGTTACTACATGGTAATTGCATGTGGTTACCTACATTCAAAGTATTTAACTAATAAAAACAAATAAGATTCAGTTATTACTAAAAGAATATTAGATTAACAAAGAGAAAGAAAAATATTTTACAGTTTCATAATTAATTAAACAATTTTAATTAAGGTAACCTTACGCAGTTACTCACCTTCCCTTCAATTACTTTTTTTAAACTACATTTTTCATGCAAAACTAACAATGTAACTTTATAAAAGAGGTTAATCAAATAATGACCTACAATTGTTAAGTATATAAATTTTAATAGATAAGTACATAAATTTTAACACATAAGTACATAAATTTAAAAAAAATTAATTTAAATTTAAAATGACTATTAGTCTGTAACTTGAGCAGTTATTTAGTCGTTTTATCTGGGGGGGAGTCTTAAATAATAATATTAATAAAGAAACCATATTTTGGTTCAAATTTCATATAAAATTTAAAAGTTGTGTAAAATCTTTGCTGATAATCTTTTTAACCCTATATTTTGCATGATTCCTCCCCTTCCATGTTCTAATGGACAAATACAACCATGCCTTCTCTGGGATTCGAACCCAGGCTCCTTTGGTATCGCAGTCGGCTTACCTAACCAGTATACTATCTGGGTATACTATCCTAACCAGTATACTATTTATATACCGATCCCGAAACGTAAAAGATGGCCCACCGGCGGCCAAATGATTTACAACCACTAAACACTGGCAATCTCACCTGGGCTCAAATTTCGACTAACGGGCTGGCAGCATGAATGTTTTTGTAGTTTTTCGCATATATAACGTGATTTTAAAGGTACTTTTCCTTAGAAAGTCCTTCAAAAAAGCAGTCTTCCAGCAAACAGATGGCCTTTGCATGCTTCTGCCGTAATCTGATAGATCCAGTCCATTCCAGACAGATAGTATGGTCTACCTATATGTCTCAACACAGTACGTGCACTGCAAAACCCAACACCGTTGCTGATGGAGTATACCACAGCGGCAATAACAAATTCATCACTGATTAAATGCAGTCTTCTACCATATCTGACTATGAAAACTATTTCCTCTTTCTCTCCTCTAAAACTAGCTGTCATTTATTTACGAGTAGATAAATTTAACATATCTTGACAATACTTTTTTCAGGCAATCAATCTGCAGGATAGCAGCTGGAAATGCTTCGATATTTCTTTCTACCAACCCAATGATTTATATGAAGTGAAGGAATAGCATATGCAACATTCAAAGCTCAGCGACGCACAGCTTTCGGACTTCACTCTGGTTTAAACTGCACATTTGTTCAGTACATGCTATCTGTTAAGCTCAGTCAGCCAACGTCATCGTAACAGGCAGGGCCCCTGGGCAAACCCAACACCTCCTAACAGAAGGTTGGGAGGTATTAGGATATTAGGACGTATTCTGTTAGGAGGTACTGGCAAACCAGTATCCTGGCACCCCTACGACTGAATTCACAGAAATGAAGTATAAATGGATTAACATGGGATGCTCGCGGGACCAAAGATAAGTACCAGCGGGCTCATGACCCTGCATACATATTTGAGAGAAAATTCCTTTTTCCTAATTGTAATACTGATAACACGACGTTTTAAACAACGAAACATATTCGAGAAACTAGCTATGATAAATAATAAATAATATTTCCTATTTTTCTAACTTCTGTTTTGAGTGTTTATGTTTTGAGACGTGATTTATACATGCCAGGAAAATTTTTCAATGTGTGTTTACAAATATATATATCTATAATTAAAAAGGAAAAGTCGGAACTATAATGAAAAAATTATCATTTCTTCTTTATAAAGGCTCTAGCCAATTCTTTCTCCTAAAACGTTAAACAGAGGACATTAATGCATGTGTTTTTTTTTCTTTTGTTTATTTTGTATTATTTTCAGTTTATTTTACGTATTGGAAGTTTCTTTTAATTTCAATGTACTCCTTTTGGTTACTCCTTTCCTTGAGAAAGAATTGGCTAGAGTCTTTATAAGAAAGAAATAATAATTTTTCATTTTAATTCCGACTTTTCCTTTTTAATTTTATTAATTTCGGTCTAACAGAGTATGCGCAGATTCGTCTCTTTGCTTTTTGAAAACTTAGTTTAAGAAAATTCTTTTTGGACTGCGGCGAACCACATAAAAATGAGAAAATCGCGTATGCGGTCCCCGCAAGTCACTGTTTCCAAGTTTTTACGATGTGTCACACGACATGTTTCTGACATTGCATACGCAATAATTCGCTCCATTTGGCAGTGCAAGAGACATAATTTAGCGACTAGTGTCAGAAGATTTTAGCGTTCTACACCGTGTTTGTACTCCAGAGCCTCTCGAATTCAGCAGGGCTGACGAACCAATGATTTTCTTTTTCCTCTGGTATCGTTCCAGATATAACGAATCAGAGGATGTAAAATACAGCAGAAAAATTAAGGAGGCGGGGCAAAATCAATCTGAAGTTTTTTTCCATCCGAACAAGACCTCAGGTTGTTTCTGAACTCTCGACTATAGAGACCTTGAAGGCTTCTGAACTCTCAACTAAATAGACCTAGAATGCTCTTGAGCTGTCGACTAGAGAGACCCTCGTTAGCAGGCTCATCACATTACGAGGAGTATAATTCATTTCAATAACTGTCAATGCTATTCATGAATTATATATATATATTTGCAAACAGCTTCTCGTAATTGTAATAAATATGTTTCGAGTTCAATAATGTAGTAAGTACAACGCAACCTCACAAATGTACCAATCATAATAAGGAGTCAGGAGCGCTATCTGCCGCCACTCAACACAATAGTAACCGCCATTCTTCAGTTCGGTAGTGTAGTAGTATTTTGAGTTCAGAGATTAGCTTGAGAGCTATCGACCAAATCGGAAGCCGTACTTTAGTGCTAACTTGTGAAGTTGTCTTCACCGCTACTACTCTACTAGGATTTTACCCGAGAATATTCTCGAAGGGAGGTTAAAGCTATATATACCCTGTCTGTCCTGGAAGCGAGTAGTGTCTTAAGATCAGAGATTAGCTTGAGTGCGATTGATCGTGTCGGGATCTGTACTTTAGTGCTTTGTCGTAAAGCTGGCTTCTCCGTTATATCCTGAAGTCTGTGTTGCTGATTGTTTCAGCCTGTTTATCGTAGTTTTTCGACGACTAGAAACGTGTTTTTGGAACTGTCCTGTGTAATACGAGCGAATAAATTTGGTTTTGATTCTTCATCATGCGTTACCATTAATTACTCCAAATCCATGAACCCGTAGAACGCAACAATGTATTGAAAAATTTCCTGGCATCTGTCAGCATCAGTAATGTGTAATACCTTACAACTTCAAGGAATGCTATACAACTCTCTTATTCTTACAGATGTGGCACGGCATCCTTAAAGACTGGAAGGCGAGCCTTCTTCATTTCAATTTTTGGGTAAAAAAAGAAAACTTGAATTTATGTATTATTCATGTAGCTACGTAAGTGACAAAGAAATACAAGTTATTTGAATACGAAAAAATGCTGCATATTTTTGACAATAAACTCCTTACTGCGGACGCAAACATAATACTTTGAATTTTGCAAGAAGCATCAAAATTAAATAACTCTTGAATCTTAAAATTGTACTTTAAGTAAAGTAAATATTACAGCTTGTACTCAAACTGTGTTTACTGTTCGCAAAATAGCGCTACTGAATTATTATTTTTCAGTATTAATTTTGTTATTACTGCCCTCCTAGTATTCAGTTTCAGCAATCTATATGGAAAACGAATTGTATTAAAAGATACTTTATCGAAAACCATCACTCAATTTATGAACACATACAGAAAGGATGTTTACATCTTAAATTTTCTAAGTTAAAAACTTAACCCAGTAATCAAATAAATAACCAAACATAATATAAAGAAGTATTATCAGAATCAAATCGTAGTACATTTTACTTGAACTATTAGTAAAGTTACATGTTAATTACTTTCTAAATATTACAATTTCGTCGAAACACAAACAATTTCTTATGAAAGTAACAAATGTATGAAAGAAAAGCCTTGTAAAACAAACAAAAAAATATCATACAAAACTTTGCATTTTTTAAAAATAAAAGAACATTACATACATGCAGATTATCAATGACATTAGAATTATGGGCATCCCGCTGATACATCATGTAAAGTTCGAGCCCTAGAGCACGTATTTCTTTTCTTAGTTCAATGTTTAAGGACTCTGCGTGTTCTAGTTTTTCCAGTAAGTCATTGTGCTCTTGTATTAAATAAGAAACATCTTGCTCAGCTCTCTTAAATAAAATAAGAAATTATTATTTATTACTGCATTTAATTATAGATAATTATTTTATATGTATGAAAGCATTAAAATATTAATAAAGTACATATTTTGTATTCAACATAATCAAATGTTACATGAAATAATGATTGAGACTCGAATAGAAGTATTAAAATTTAATTGAATTAGGAATTTTCGTTGTCTCCCAGTTACAACATAAATATGATGTCAATTAATTCGTTACGAAATTTAATTATATTTAAAATTTAGCTATTTTTTCCGTTTATCTATTGTAGGATTTATGTTAATTAATCTATTCTTATGATTTTAAACTTTCCTATAACTTCTTCTTCCCGTAGTCCTCACCAGAATGCAAATTAGTTGTAGCGTACGTAAGATGAGGATTTGAATATTTTAGAGCTTTGTTTGGCAATCTCGCTTATAGCTTATGTCCTATCACAAGCACTGTCAAAGCTTATTTCGATGGTAACTAGGATGATAACTCGCTTTTCAATCTAGTAGGGTCTAAAAGACACTGATTTTAGCTCCTATAACAAGGAGAAGACTATACTATCATATTACAACCTGCTAAAAATTATAATTATTATGTCTAATAATGGAAAGCTGTAAGATTTAATTCTACATTTTTATCAAACATTTAACACAGATGTTTATTGCTTTCAGAAAGCCAATTTCTTGTTAAAATAAAAAATATTGCCTCTTTAGGGAAATGCTAATGGCAAATCTCCTGCTCAAGCAATCTAACGAAATAAATGCATATATAAGTCAAAATCGCTGAAACAACCTTGTCTTTGGCGTACATTTACTAAAACACTCAACTGATTTCGAGGGCAGCTATAGGTCGCTCCTCATCAGGAGAACGAAATTTCTAGAAAGGGAAAGCAACCTCAGTAACGGCTTTTTTATATCCTCGGGTAGTACCATGCGTGAGGAGGCAACGCCATCTATCGGCAAAAATAATAACCAAGAGTTATGTTAATAGAATTTTAAAAGCGTTAGGAAGAACTGGATTGGACTTAAAAATCATTCACTAAACACGCTAAATCCTTGTGAATATGAAAAGCCTGAAGAAAATCCGATTCACCAACGGAAGAAGCTTTTTGGATAAGTTTTGCAGATCCAAAGTCAAAATTATGATTAAATTTCCAACTATGATACGCTATTGAAGACTTGTTAATTTCGTCCTTTAGGACATAAGATTCATGTTCCTTGATATGAAACTTTAACACTCTTTTTGTTTGGCCAACATATCTCAAGTCACACTGATACGGTATACTATAAATTCCCGAAGAATTAAAGTCAGAAACGCAATTTTTTAGAATCGAACCGTGAATTTTATTGATTGGGAAGAAACTGATTTGAAAATTGAATTTGTGGAGAAGTCTAAACTGAGTTAAAGACTGTCTACAGTCTTTAACTGAGTTTTTCCGTGCCGATAGTTTGTGATTAAATAATGCCATAAACTCCCCCCTTGTCATTTGATTTTGTGATTTTTATAAGCTTTTATTTAATTTATTCATGATGTTTGTCTCTGTCGTGAAAAGTTTATTATTTATTTTTAAACTACTTCTTGATAAGATATTCAGTTCAAATTTTTTAAACACACTGTTTGTGGATGACTATACAATGTGGCAAAGGATGTTTCTCAAAATTCGATTTATTTTTTTTTAAATTTCATGTTGAAAGGATTTTTCTCACATAGCTTTGTTTAAGGAACGAACTAAAAATATCAGAAATTTTTCTGTTTCAAACATCAGAGAAAAAGAATGAAATTTTTAATTGAATTTCTGAATTTTTGGAGAAATTTCGAAAACTGCTTGATTTGTTTTTGACTATTTAAAGTCTTTAAATTATTTTTAATTAAAATTAAAGGGAAGGACACTAGCACCCCTTCCGGCTGTTAATCACCGGACCTATTTGTTTATGGCTATTAATGTGGGTGTGCGAAATAAATTTTGATACCTTTTAAATAAAATTAACCTGAAGGCCATCAGTACCGTCAAAGCGATAGGTCAACAATGACCGACAGTTTGGTGCCAAAGAAACAATAATAAACAAAGGGAAAATTAACCTAAGTAAACTTTCAGAAGCTATGTAGGTTTACTTACACGCATTTCCTTTTATTTTCTATTGTTCCAAGTTTACTTATGTTGCCCTGATTCTATTGCTTATTATTGATTTCTTTAGCATCTAATTTTTAGGGGTAATCTTTTGTTACATTTACAGGCGATATTCAGCGATATTTAACTTGTATATCACTGATAACATTGGTGGAAAACAGATGCTGATAGCAGTTAAATTTAATAAATTACTGCAATAAAACGAAACCAAAGGACACCGGTCCAAACAAGGCAGTCTTGAAAGATTCATAGGTTGACAGTCATTGGCAATAAAGCAAATAGTGATAGGGACTGGTCAAAAGGTACAGTAAATTTAAGATTTTTTTAAGTAAAAATTTAATGAAAGGCATACGTGCCCTTCAAGACTTCCAGTCACCGTTGACGTACGTCAGTTTTACGATCTCTAGAAGTCAACCCATTAGTTAGACATACGAAGCTGATGCAGTACGTTTAGATAAATTACTGCAATAAAATAAAATCGAAGAACACTGGCGCCCACCAATAACGTTACGACTCCAAATTACGAGAAAAATCAGACTCTTGAACTTGTTTGCAGCAAGATGGTGGCTATGCTTTAACGTTGTTTAATATGAGGAACAATAAGCGAAAAAGAAAATTTTTATGATAGTAATATGTTAAGCAACAAAGAATGCCCCCCCTTTTTTTTGGTTACTATGGCAAAATAGAGTCTGTAAAGTGAACGTGAAGTGTCTGGAATGTAAGAAAATGTCAGTTGATCCAAACGCATCTCTGACTCCGGTAAAATTAATATTTATTTTTATTTATATTTTTTTCAAATAGAATTTCCCACACACACACACAAAAAAAATCAGTCAGTGTTCTTTTGATTTTTACGGTGGCTTAATGTTGCCAGTCTGGCGAAAGGAAAATCGCCCGCGAAGAGTTTCATAGATGATGCTTCAGGACAGCAATTGATTTCGCCACACCCGCCTTCCCAATGATAGCGTTATTCCTCGTAATCTTTCAGGTATGCAGGAAATCTCACTCTTCGTACAGCTTTTGTGTTTCTAGGATGAATGCTATCTACATGCGGTCAAGTGTTGTAAATTTACAACCCCTTTTTTCACGGGGTAAGCTGAAAATGAGGGGATAATCCTGCTCTCGGCCTGAGAAAATGTGGGGGTCGTTTAAACATCTAACTTCTCTGCATTCAGTTTTATATAGAGGAAAAAACAAATTGAATGCTTCGAATGAATGCAATTTTGTACAATGAAAATGTATTATTGAACGATAAATTGTAAGGCAAATGACATCTTTTTTAAAAGCCAGAGGAGTAGAAAGACAGATATTTGTTACATGAATGAATTCTAGTAAATATAGAGTTTTGCATTTCGAATGCTATGTTATATGCATGCGAAGTATCTGAGTACCTGAGAAAACAGTCTTAACCAAAATGGCTTTCAACCTTTTCACGTCTAAGGACTGTTTTTCAATTACATTGTGGTCGCTGCTTTTTGGTTAATTTTTTAATGCCATATAAACATTAAATTGCTTTTATTTGAGAGTAATGAATAAAATAATCCAAACTAGACTGCAGAAAATTCTTCAGAATGAAGTTAATAATACTGTAAAATGCATTATTGATGCATTTTTTGGTTTTATATGTAGTAGTTAATATGAAATCCTTAATTATATATATCTCTATGTATGAATAATGCAATAATTTGAACAAAATCTAGAACAAAGTATAAAATATCAAAGAAAAATATCTTTAATATACAATGTTCATAAGTATATTTATGTAATATCAATATGAATGGTTAGTTAGGCTTCGTACATATATAATTTATTTTTATAGTTTGTATTTTTTGTATTATATTCAGTATTGTATACGTTATAACTTAATAAGTTTAATTTTACTTGTTCTCCTTTTAGGTTGCAACTTTAAGTGAGGAAGAATTATTAGAGCCTTCATAGGGATTAAATTATATATAATCAATTAAGATCCGACTTTTCCTTTCTTTTAATAATTATATAAATATAATATGGTATTTTATGCATAAATATACAGTATACATAAAATATAGGAGTTTTTTAAGCTACTTATTTATATATATGTTGTTTGGTCTGGTTTGTTTGATTATAAGCATTCGACGGCTATTTGCCTAAGGGTAAGGATGCCTCGTGGAGAAATTTCTAAGCAAAACTGAATCGTATGCACATTACACATAGGGAAAATCATGAAACCGCCAATACAGCCATCCCGTTCACCGGGATTCGAACCCCGGATCAACCTACCAGAGTTCAATGACTTTACCGCTCAGCCACTAGTGAGCCACATCCACACCTATACATTAAATTATATTTACATGTCGTTTATAAAGTGTAACTGAGTGCAATTTCATCATAAAGAGTTAGAAAATACTCTACAGAATTGCTTCGCTTCGTAGACTTTTTGTAAGCTTCATCATATTTCTTAAAGAGAATCTCAATCCTTATTCCATTTCCAAGCCGTTTATGTACCTTATTTCTTATGCTTTGAATTATATTTAGAGAATTATTTCACCTGATTATAGCTAAAAATGCAGTTTTTTTATGAAGAATTTAAGGATAAGAAGAGAATTAAGTCCTTTTCTAATTATTCTTGAAGCATTTAAATTTTCAAAAAAATGGCACATTAATACGGTAGCTGAACTACAGTGAGCTATGAAAATTTTAACAAAGATTTCGTACTTATGAAAACAAAGTATTAGAATATAATTAAATGTTTCACTTCTTAGAAAAATAGAAAATACAAATATTGGTGAATAAAAAGAAAATGCCTTTAAAAAAATAAAATTTAAATTTAAATTTACCAAAATGTAAGAATTACATAATATTCAAAAATTACATAAAATAGCGATTAAACTTATTCGTCACAAGCTCCCTAAATATAAAAGTGACTCTACAATCAGAAAGCTCTCCTTGTCACAGAAATATCCTGTTCCTCAGGTTTAACAGTTATTCAGACAAACGTGCGAAGTTCAGCATGTATTTTCCTATGAATGAATAAACTACCCCCAAAAAAAGTGGGCACTTGAAAATTAAACACAAATTTAACAAATGGATTGAACGAGCCCTCCTACAGTCTACAATTATGTGTAAGCATTTCAGTGGATTTCCTTAAGGAATGTAAATATAAGCCCATTTTTCGTAGAAAATTCTCCATGAAATCATGCCTAGCCAAACCTTACATGCTTTGCCGTATTCAATTAAATAAGCACACAAAATCAAAACTAGGATACTTTCCGTAAACAATTAGTGCTAATTAGTGCTGTTCAATTGCAATTGATCGGATTATTTGTCTCGTGACTTATATGTATGTATTGCTTAAGGGAGGGGAAGGAAATTGCTAGACGAAAATAATCTAATAATGAAATGTTAATAAACAAATTAATCTAATCATTAAATACATTTGATGATTATAACTTACTTTCCAATTATAAGTAGATATATGTTATTAATAATCCAAAAAAGTACATATTAATATTATAAACTGTTTAAAATTACATAAAAGAGCATTTCAAAACTTTTAGCCTCCTATATAATTTATCTCCATTCTAGTACCATCTACATCCTTGCATATATTACTGACTTACAGTGAAAGAATAGAGCAGAACTCTGCAGCTCAAGTTTTTATTCCTGATATACTGATACTGAATGAGACCTATGTAGTATCTGGAGACTGTTTGGCGATCAACAAAGCGCGCTTGGCGCGTTTAGTCTCTTCTCCCAGGAAGGGTTGCTGTTTTAAGGCATTCGAATGTCAGCCGCAAGAGAGCAAGGTGCTCTATTTTTGCTATGCTGTAGGAGCGATGTACTGCTCCGAGATAAATATTTTACTTTGAATGTTAGTTTAATAAATGTTTTGTTTCGTCGTCTTTAATGGTACCTTGTTGAACCACGAAGCCATTACAACCTAAAAACACTTTTCTTTTACAATATATCTCCCCTTATGATCTCTAACGCACCCGTTTATTTTCCCCTCCCAATTAACGTCAATTGTCTCCTTCTTGACCACATTTGAGACGCCACCTCTAGGATGAGTGTCTTTAGAAGGATCATTGTCACTAGGAAGCGGCGGTGAGATTTTGGAGTTATCAGCCTCGAGTGTCTGAAGAATTGTTGTTATTTGATCTTTGAGTTAGTTTGAAACATGGTTTCAGCTTTATTTATCGATAGTCTTTTAAGTTCATCTAGAACTTCCAAATCGAAAAATTTCTCAAAACGTCGTTTTTAACTAAATATGGTGCAAGACAGTGTGGTTGAAGAGAAGATGAAATAATGTTATTATAGATAAATACGTGTAAACAATTTGCAAGTCCTTGTACACGATTTTTCCCCATGATTGGTTATTGGTGTTGGTTTTAGGTTTTGAATGTGACTCTGCAATTTTTTTATAAAATCTGAGATCATGAGAGTTGGGGAATTACTGGAAAATTCTCAAGCAAACTGATTGGTGTGCCGTAGACAAGTTCAGAAGAAGAACAATGCAAATCTTTAAAGGCGGATCGAATGCCAAGAAGATTTAAAGGTAGGACATCAGTCCAAGGATTTGACGTTTGCAGGTGGGATTTCAGGCTCTTTTTCCAAGTTCGATGTTGTTGTTCGATTAAACCATGACGTTGTGGATGATAAGCTGTGACGCTTTTAACTTTGAAACCTGGGTATTTGCTCAAGGATTGGAAGAGTTGCTTGTCAAACGGATGTTACATCTTCTCTGGGATTCCAAATCTCGAAATCCGAGTCGCGACTAGGACATTTGTGATGGAATTTGCAGTTTTGTCTCCCAAAGGCACAGCGTCGATCCACCGAGTGAAAATACCGATGCTGGTAGGCAGATACATTGAAGCCTTTGAGAGATGGTAAAAGGCCAACAATATCGATGTTAAGGTGCTCGAAACTTTGATTGGGAGCTTTGATTCAGCAGCTGGAGCATGGGTATGTTTATGAATTTTGGCTCGTTGGCACTGCAAGAATGCTCTAAACCACAGTTCCCAGTCTTTGTTTATGAATAAATCATTTTGTCACCAGCTTCGTTGTTGCACAAATTCCAGGATGAGATAAGTTATGTACAGAAAAAAAAATACTTTGTCGCGAAATTCTTTAGGAATGTAGGAAACTGCTAAACACTTTTCTGATTCCGATAAGATTAATATTTATTTGCGTTTTTTGCATATCGAATTTCACAAAAAGAAAATCAGTCACTGTTCTTTTGATTTTTACGGTAGTTCAATGTTACCACTGTGGTGAAAGAAAATTCTCATGCGAAGTTTCACAGATGGCGCTTCATGATCGCAAATGATGTCGCCAAAAACGGTTACAAAGAAAACTATCGATTTATATTATCAGATTCAATATTTTATTTTGAATTTTGCAAAAATTATTCCTATTTCAATACTAATAATCTTGAGTAAAACTAAAGTTGATTAAGGTAGTTTGTAGTGATTAGTGTTATTGGTTACTTGTTAATCATTGGCGGTCAAGTCTCTAAAGGCCAGTAAAGTAAAATTAAACCTAAGGATGCTGGTGACCTTCAAGGCCACTAACAATTGAATTCACTGGTTGCAAGTGACGTCTGGTTGACAATAATCGAAATGCAGTGTTTCGTGAAGCAGCAACTTTTGTCAAGGCACGTGGAAGATAAATCATGGGCGCGTAACGTAACGTAGCCTGTCCAACAGTCAATAATTATATTGAGTTCCTCTTATTGTCTTCAAAATAATGAAGCTGAAGTAACATTTGAAATTATTCTTTATATTAAGAATATTAACCAGTACCTAAGGTTATTTTATGTTAATTACCTAGATATTTTATCTTTTCGATCTTTACTGACACTTCTCCCTTTCGTTTTCCCGCCAGAATGCAAATAAGTTTGCTCGCATTTAAGGTTATGCTCCCTCACAAGATCACGCTACCAAGTGGTTAGATAAGATGAAATTTATAGTCTTTGGCCTTGCAGTATAATTGCTGATAGTTGATATCCACGCCGGTTAAGTTTTGAGCCAACTTCGCATTAATTTTGTTAATAGCCTTCGGAAACTAACTTATTTGAAATTAAATTTTACACTTGAACTTACTGTACTTTAAATTATTTCGCCACCAGTAGTTGGCTGATTTGTAAGCACCAGGTGTGCCTTCTGTTTTTAGTTTTGAATAAAAGAGTCTTTTACACCCTTCTCAAGTTTCAGTTGGTATTTTAGAGTTAGCGATTATTCGCTACCCGTCTATCTAAAGTTTAATTACAGTTTATCATTGTCAAGAAGATATCTAAAACTTTATAAATAAATTACATTTTATTTCAGTTTATAATGTTGGCTATTGTGTGGAGACTCGCAATCACTACTGTAAACTCAGTGATTTTATTTACTTAGAATTTTTTAATAGCTGTCAGTATGATAAATTTTAAATTTCTTTTTCTTGTGATATCAGGTAATAACAGAGAAGAAAAGCGTTACCAGAGCTGCAAGATAAAACTCATACTGATTATCAAATTCTTGCTTCCAGACACTTCTCAGCTTATCATGGTTGACATGAAAAGTAACCTCATGCTTTTCATTTTGACTCGGTTTTGAATTAGAGTGATGCATACAATCAGTTTGAAGGAAACAGTAATTAGCACGCCCAGCCATCTGTGAAAAAAATTTTGAAAATTATGACCTTGAAAAGAAATGCTTCTAAATGAGCATTCTGCTAATTATTTTCTTTTAATACACAGTCCAGTCACATTAATGTGACCACCACATACTTTCCATGTCAGAGTTAAATAACCAATCACAGAAGGCAGGTGGCAGCACAGTGCAGTTGAGCGTATATAAAGGGTGTGTGAGGGCTTCGGAAAACATTTCAATCGTTGGCGTAATGCAGAAACGAAGCGATTTATCCGACTTCCAAAAGTGCATGATCATTGGCTTTCGGGCCAAGGGTGGAAGCATTTCCGAAACGGCTGAGTTTGTGAACTGTTCGCGTGCCGCCGTGGTAAAAGTGTACCGTGCATGGCAAAATGGGACTGTCCAAAATCAGCGACGTGGCAAATGTGGTGCACCACGGGCCATAGATGACAGAGGCGAACGACGGTTGCGGAGATGCGTTCGGGCAGATAGACGGGCTACCGTTGAGCAACTGACCACCAAAATGAACCAAGGGGCTACCAAAAGTGTCTCCCAAAGTACTATTCAGCGAACATTGCTGCGTCTGGGCCTCCGAAGCAGACGCCTGGTTCGTGCACCTATGCTGACTGCTGTTCATCGACGGCGAAGGCTAGAATTTGCACGCCAGTACAGCAGCTGGACGTCCACTGAGTGGCGACAGGTTGCGTTTTCGGATGAATCGCGTTTTATGCTCCATCGGACAGATGGACGTTGGCGTATAAGGCGTGAAACCTCTGAAAGGAACCACCCTGCAACCATTGCCGGAACGGTCCAAGCTGGAGGCGGGAGCATTATGGTCTGGGGAATGTTTTCCTGGCATTCTCTAGGTTCACTGATCATTGTGGAAGGCACAATGGATCAATACAAGTACGCATCTGTCCTTGCGGACCATGTTCACCCCTACATGCGCATTGTTTTTCCTCAGGATGATGGCATCTTCCAGCAGGACAATGCGAGGTGCCATACAGCTGCCAGTGTACGTGCGTGGTTCGAAGAGCACCAGGATGAGTTTACCGTCCTCCCCTGGCCAGCAAACTCACCTGACTTAAGCCCAATCGAGCATCTGTGGGACCATCTCGATCGAGTTGTTCGCGCCATGGATCCTCAAACCGCGTAATCTAGCGCAGCTGGCCACGGCATTAGAGTCGGCATGGCTCAACATCCCAGAGAACACCTTCAGGGACCTATGTGACTCTCTTACTGCACGTCTCGCAGCAGTCCGCTCTGCGAAAGGTGGTTATTCTGGCTTTTGACAGATGGTCACATTAATGTGACTGGACTGTGTATATATCTAAGAAAGCTCGAAAAAATTTATCATTCATTGTTCACCGATTTCACATAGCCCATGAGTCTTAGATACTTAAAACCGAACGAGAAAGTAATTTTATATTAGGCATAGATTTTGAATAAAACTCTGTTTTCTGGAACTACCAGACATTAGTCCCTCTTCTTCAGGAACAAAAACATCTTTTCGAAGACAGGATTAGCGACAATCATTTTTTATGGAAATCAACAGGAGGATCACAGTAAAAATGAACGTGTTATTGTGACCCGCCTGATCGACAATAATATCAGATCAGGTCTCTGGAATCAGAGCAAGCCCACGAAATTCATGATGGCAAGGGGTCAATATTGCGCCTGTGATTGACAAGAGCCTGGGCACCATACAGGTAACAGTACGACTTTGCCCAGTTCCATATAAGTGACAGTACGACTTTGCCCAGTTCCAACCCACCCCCAATTTTGACGGAAAGTACCCTGTGGGGGGGTCCGAAGGTCTCACATCAGTCTTTTCCTACCACCAAACTCCCGAGAGGACTTTCGGCTCGCCGAACATTAAGAGTGTTCCTATGCCACACAGACACTATTACAAACAAACATCAATTACAAACATCCATTACAAACATCCATGCCTTCTTCGGGATTCGAAAGCGGTCCTTTCGGTACGGCAGTCAGCGTCGCGAGCCACTGTCCCGGTTGGGTCGCAAAAATAAACGTATCGCCATCTGTTGAAAACTTATGTACCCAATGCTAGATGAAAAATTGTTAACCGCCAGTACATTTGGTCCAAAGATAATACATTTGCGAAATTCAGTAACTTTTTTGTTAAGTAGAAATATCTTGTTTATTACTTAAAATAATCTTCTAGTACTATAAAATTTCAGTTTCTTTTTCTACTTTGTCAATATTTTCCTCAATTGCTGCTTTCATGTTTGCTTGAATTCGCTGATTGATTTTCATATAAAATGGTTGCAGCTTGTCCTTAATCTACTCTTTTAAAAAAAATTATGATGAGGCAGACTACCCTATATCTTGATCGCCCTTAAAATTTATAGATTTTTGTTTTGTTTTCCTAGTTGCAAGTTTTCTTTTGGCATATTTTGTTTCCAATTAAACCTTATACATTGTGAAAGGATACCATAATTATGATTGAGTAGTATGTCCACTTTCAAGAGACAGATAGCAGAGTTTATAATGGATTCTAAAACTTTGTTTTGAAAGCATAGGTGCTTAGTTCAAATTTGTAAAATGAACATTTTTTTTATCATATTAAAAATGATAAAGTAAATTTATCATATTAAAAATGATGAAAGAACGCTTTCTACAGATACTTATAAATCATATTTTTGAATATTAATTTTAACGCTTATTTTATTACATATTTCCTTATTTTGAAGTTGGTAAGTTTCAATTAAGACTGGAGAGTTTTAAAACAAATTTTAAGAAGAAGTATAAAATGACAGATTATACAGTAAAAGCACTTCACAACTGAATAAGAGGCTGGAATAAAGGTGATTCGAATAAATAAGTAAAGTGCAATGAACTTTAGTAGACCTCATTTTTCCGCATTAAACAAGATAACTCGAAATAAATATATATATATATATATACAGTTAGTCACAAATGTCTGCGTATAGACTAAGTTTTAAATTAAAAAAACACTTAAAGCATAGAAAAATGTATTTTAATCATTGCATTTTTTTCTTCTATTAGCTAAAATTGTAAGCTTAAATAAAAAGCAAATAATATAAGTGTAATACTTTTTACATTTTTTCAAAAATATATTTTGTCAAAAAACTCAGAAATTCCCTCCAATAAAGTCTGCGTACACTTTAAAAAAAGTAAAATATAAGTTTTTTACATTACTTCAATACGTTGTAGGACATCCTTTATTTTTCAAAACAGCTTGCAGACGTCTGGGCATTGACTGAACTAGTTTTTCATTGTCATACGACGTAAATTTCTCCCATTCTTCCTGCAATTTACTAATTAGCTCATTTCGCGACGTAATATTGTGTTTTCGAATTCGTTTCTCAAATTTTGCCCACAAATGTTCGATTGGATTGAGGTCTGGTGACTGTGGAGGAGTACACAACTATCTTGGAGTGTGATAGAGGGGATATTCCTTCACAATTTTAGCTGTATGTTTCGGGTCGTTGTCTTGTTGGAAAATAAAGGTATTAGAAAGGTTTAAATTTCAGGCACTGTCTCGTAGATTTTTCTTCAGAATATCTAGATAAACATACTTATCCGTGACCTTATCAATAATGTGAAAATTTCCAACTCCTTTCGACGACATACACCCCCATACCATCACACCGCCAGCTCCATGTTTGACAGTTGCATTTAAATTTCTCAGATTCAGTTCTGTTCCTGGTTTTCTCCATACAATAGGGTGGCCATTAACTTTAAATATTGTAAATTTACTTTCATCTGACCAAATTACATTGTTCCAAAAGTCCTGCGAAGAGTTTAAATATGTTTTGGCAAAAGCAATTCTTTTCTTTCTATTTGTCTCGGAAATGTATGGCTTAGACCTAGGTTTGCGTCCATGATAATTGGCTTTTTGCAGCACTTTTCGTACAGTTTCAGGAGAAATTTCATTGTTGCTAGTTAAAAAAATGTCTTTTGTAATGCTTGCAGCAGAAAGTTTAGGGTTTTGTTTAATTCATAAAAGAATTTTTCTTTCTTCTCTCTGCGTTAGCTTCTTCGGTCTCCCACATCTTGGTTTTACAGCAAGACTACCAGTGTCAAGATAGTTTTGAATAACTCTTTGCACAACAGAAAATGGTTTTACCAATATAACGAAGAGTTTTACCTTCATCTCTCAATTTGATAATTAGTTGTCTCGTAACTAAAGGAATTTCTTTATTGGTTGTCATTTTCGTCAAAGAAAATAGAAATAACAACTTCCAATCAACGTGAAATTTGCTTCGGAAGCCAATGACCTTGAAAGTGTAACCTTCTTTGCATTCTCAAATTTGAAGTTTAAAAGTTAGATAAGAAATCCCTCGCCTCCTTCGCGTTGTACGCAAACTTTATTGGCTTTGATTTCTGGCCACTTATCTTTTAAAAATTAGTGTGCATAAATTATTAGATATGAAAATATTACAGTTAAATAATTTCAAAGTCCCTTATTGAAACTAAATATTTAAAAAATAAAACTTTAAGAAACTACCCTTTTCGCACCTTAAAATTTGGATTTGATATTACTTTTCTTAATGTACGCAGACTTTATTGACTAACTGTATAT
>KK113947.1:246694-258475 GCA_000611955.2 Stegodyphus mimosarum
TATAATATGTAATACATTGTAAAGAAGATTTTCACATTGTACATGCCTCATGTTATGCTACTGATATTTTTTCTAAAAATCTATTTGTTACGTGGATTAATCCTTTACACACTTTTGATGTTTGTAAAAGTATTGCATATAGTCTTTTCTGACAAAACATTATTAAGAAAATCAAATATAAATTCATTACTTTAATTACACTAAGTTTCAAATATAAAAATTGGAAGGCTTTTCTAACATATTATGTACATTTCTCATGTGTTGAAACTGGGAGAGAATTCCAAATGTTATTAACTAAATAAATAATTTTTAAATTATATATTAATCTTTTAAAAAATACAATATACTTGAGATTTTTAGAATCAAATTTATTCAATGTGTTAAATTTCTTCAAAACCAAATATCAAAATGCAATACATTTAAAAAAAAATTTTAAAAAATCAAATTATATTTTGTTAGTATTTAGGAACTTTCTGAAAAAAATATAAGCTTGAGGGCTTTGGTTCACTAAATTTCGGTCCCTAATATTAAAAAAAAGTAAAGTAATGTATCTTCCACACAGTAAAAGTTGAGAAAGTCTTTTACATGTGCATTTGTTACTTGATGATCAGAAAATAAATGCTCTCTGTAATTTTCAGTGTTACAGAATGAAGTGGAACGTTCGAAGATCCATACCAGAGAATAATTTTTGGTTTTTAAGATACCACATGGTAAAAAGACGCGGGGATTCATTAGTACACTTTTTTTGAGCTTAAAATTTTATTACACAGTTCACATGAGAATCCTACGAATTTTACATATTCACTCTGTTGCCTTTCAATACAGGTAAAAGTTAAAAAATCATTACAAATCCAAACGAAAAATATACAATCCGGAAATCTACGAAAAGTTCCGTACCAGCGGAAAATGACTCAAAACCAAATCCTTTAACTCTTGGCACTAAAAATTGGTCGCCAAAAACGGTCTCTGGTGGTGGCTTATTCTGATTGGTTGAATTTCTTCAGTTCCCGGCGGGTTTTAGCCGCCCGTCTGTAAAGCACAACAGTTTCCCATCATGGCGATAAAAACAAATGACGCATGCGCATTTCATTCGAAAATTTGTGTGGAATAGATCGGCGTACACCGATTTTTCCTATTAGATGATGGATGTGCTTTGAATGTTTGTAATTGTATTTGATTTTTAGTAAGCAGTGTTTGTGGAAGTAGAATAAATGGAAGGAACACATGATGACAGTACAATATTTAACCTTAATATTGAAAATGAACTGCGTTTTACTGTCGGGGAACAAACCGTGTCGCTGGAACTCCTCATGGGTTTCGCCGAAATATTTGGCGCAGAAATGGTTACCAGTACTGTTTATACATTTCCTCCATTTTCATCAATAGCTGTATTTTCATGGCAAGGATGTAAGCTTAAATTAAAAGGTAAAACAGAGGCAGCTTATGTTGTTTCGGATACTCTTCAAATGATTCATGTACATCTTCATGCGTGCTTAGAAGAACGTCGTATTAAAGCTGAAGCAGAAGATGTTAAAGGACCTATTTCTCTTGTTGTAGGCCCCACAGATGTTGGGAAAAGCACATTTTGTCGTATTCTTTTGAATTATGCTGCACGATTAGGTAGAAAGCCTATATTCATTGATCTTGATGTTGGCCAAAATGTTCTTTCAATTCCAGGCAATATATGTATTCTCCCAATGAACAAACCAGCAGATATTATAGATGGATATGATCAACAGGGTCTTTCTGTGTATCATTTTGGTTATAAGAGCCCTGGATACAACATTATGTTATATTTTCTTCTTCTGAAAAAGTTAGGTCATTCAATGAATTTACGTTTAAGAAATGCTAATAAAGCCATCCGCTCATCTGGTGTAATCATTGATACTTGTGGATGGGTAAGAGGCCATGGTTATAATTCAATAACCCTTGCTGCCATGGCCTTCGAAATTGATACTTTGTTTGTTCTTGAGGAAGAAAGATTATACACTCAGTTGAAACGTGATATGCCTTCATGTGTTAATGTTGTGTATGTACCAAAAATTGGTGCTGTTAATGAAAGAAGCAGACTATTAAGATCCAAAATCAGAGATGGCCGAGTTTGGGAATATTTTTATGGTTCTCAAACCCCTTTGCAGCCACATTCCTTTCAAGTTAAGTTCAGTGATATAGATATTTTTAAAGTAGCAACTCCATATGTAAATTTTGCTGATGATATAACAGAGATCTCAGAAATGACCCTCAGACCAGTGCAGATTGGAATTGACCTTGTAGATCAAGTTCTTGGATTAAGTTCTGCTGACAGAGTTGATGAGGACTTAATGATAACCAATATCATTGGTTTTATTTGTATTATTGCTGTAGACATGGATCTGCAAACTGTTACTGTTTTGTCTCCCCAGCCTAGTCCATTGCCAAAAAGAATACTCTTAATGGGTAATATAAGACTAAGTTAAAGAAACTTATAAGAATAGAGAAGGCAATTGGAATAAAAGTGGCTTGTAATTTTAATAAAAAATGTTTTATTCGTGTTATTTATTATGTTTGCGTAGATATACTGATCAAATTAAATAGGAACCTTACGATAGAATTAGGAGCAGTAGTACACAGAAGAGCCTATAGATGAAAGTATAGGTAGTAAAGTGAAAAAGAGAAAATTTTTAGGAATATTTGTTCTTATTAATCAAGCTGTGTAACCATCTGATAACTTAAAGCGGCGATTCTCAACCTTTTGACTAACGTGTACTATCCAAACAAAAATTTAAAAACTTTAGTACCACCATCACATTTTACAATGATTATATTTCAATTTGCTGATAGAAATATTAAATATATATATATATTCATCAATTTGCACACATTAAAAAAATTATATTAAAAATTGTTTACCATTTTAATAATAAAAATTTAAGTTATAATATTTTAAGTCTAAAATTTAGTGTGAAATTTGAGTCCATTTGGAGAGAGATAAATTTCTTTATGTCTGGTCTTATATCACTTGAGTTTTAGCTGTAAATTAGGATCCAGTTTGAATTTTGTATATTCATCAATTTGCACACATTAAAAAAATTATATTAAAAATTGTTTACCATTTTAATAATAAAAATTTAAGTTATAATATTTTAAGTCTAAAATTTAGTGTGAAATTTGAGTCCATTTGGAGAGAGATAAATTTCTTTATGTCTGGTCTTATATCACTTGAGTTTTAGCTGTAAATTAGGATCCAGTTTGAATTTTGTTCTGTATTTATTTTTCAGTAACATAGAAGAAAATCCTTGTTCACACAAATAGGTCATGCAAAAAGGCAATAGAAATTTAATAGTTTAATAAAATAACTTATTTAATTAACTTAATAATTATAATTTAATAACATTAATTTGGGAGAAATGCCTTTAAATTATTTTTTTTAGTTCAGCCAAAAGTTATACAGTGCGTTATTTTTTAAATCTTCAGTTAGAGTTTGATCACAGGAAATTTCTATGATTGTTCTTTATCTTCACAAGATAAAATTTTAGGTATATTTGAACAAAATGGATTTCTAATCCAATTTTCTTTTTCATAATCCTCGGGAAAATGCATGTTAAAATTATTTATCAATGAAAAACTATGATTTTTTAATGTCGGATGCTAATTCTTCTTTTATTTCCAAATTATTTTTGGTTAGAAAACGTTCTAAAGTGGTAAAAAGCTTAAAATATTATTATCCAATTCTTTGATTATTGCCTCAAGTTTTTTTTTATCATTGCATTTATTTTATCTCTAATGGCAAATAAACTAACATTTTGGCCTTTTAATACTAAATCTAATTCATTGAACTTTAAAAAATACCAGCTAAATATGCTAAACACTCCAACCATAATTCATTAAATAAACATTTTTGCAAATCAAATTTTGAATGACAGGAAAATTTGAAGTTCAAATAAAAACGATTTAAAACTTTGCCTCTGGGTAACAACCTTACATTGGAATGTAACAAAAGCATTTCATGTTCACTGCCTATCTTTTGCATAAAATCATAAATATTTTTTAATTCAAAGCTCTGATTTTAATAAAATTAACAATTTTCACAAATCTTCATTCAAAATTATTTTTAGGTTTTCGTCGATTGGTTTGGCTACTAAAGCTTTGTGATGAATGAAGCAGTGAGTAAATTTAGTTTCAGGTTCAGCTTTCTTTATTTGAGAAATAATACAGAATGTTTTCCTATTAAAGCCCGAGCTCAGCTCTGCTTTTAATAAAATTAATAATTTTCACAGCTTGATTCAAAATTATTTTTACGTTTTCGTCGATTGGTTTGGCTACTAAAGCTTCGTAATGAATGAAGCAGTGAGTAAATTTAGTTTCAGGTTCAGCTTTCTTTATTTGAGAAATAATACAGAATGTTTTCCTATTAAAGCCCGAGCTCTGTATCTGCATATGGCACTGCACTTATTCCAAGGAATATCATTCTCAGACATAAAATTGACAACTGCTTTGAAAATTTCATTTGCAGTTACATTGTCATGAAGAGATCCACAAAATAAATGCTCTTCAACTCGTTTATCTTTTTCGAAACACATACTAACTAATAATTGAACAAAGTTAGTTTTATCAGTACTTTCAACCAACTGCAATGCGAATTACTCGCTGTGTTTTATTTTTTGAATGATTATCTCTTTTATGGAATTTGCCATTTTATGAATTCGTTAACTTATTATATCATTTGATAACAGAATATTATTAAGCTCGTTTGTCGTTTTTTCGTTGAATAATGCTAAAATGATATTTTTAGCTGCTGATAATGTAAGGGTTTCTCCAGTAGTGTGAGCCTGCTGAGTTTTGGCAATTCTTAGGCTTACTAGGTTACTAGCTTTCAGAGCTTTTTCACCTGAAGTAACAAAGCTTTCATTACTTGTTTACTATTTTTGAAACTTTCATTATATTTTCTGACAATTTTTCTTTTCTTAGTAGATTTTCCTGGATCCATCACTCGTGAATCACCACTTTTCCTCTTAGTCAATCATAGCCATTTTTCCATTTTGAAAATTTAGGTTTGTTTTATTATTTTTTCACAAATATTTAAATACACAATATATTTTGACTTCTTCAAAAACAAATGATTCTCAAATCGCGTAAAAAAATAAAGACTACAAAGCAACAAGAAGACAAAATACCTGCTGTTAGAGACAGCAAATTGATGTAAAAAATTATTCTAATTGAAGCTAGAACAATGTGGGCTCCAAAATGGTGGCGACATAATGTGTAGACATGCTAATAAATTAATCAGTTCTAAAAGAATTAATAATACACTATTATCTTTTTATAGGAACTTATTTTTATTTCCTATTAAATACAACATCCATTTCTGTTACTTCTTTTAAAAACATCATTTATGACAAATTTTATTATGTCAATGGCTAAAAGAATATTTGTGAAAATAAAAACTGATTATTTTTCTTAAGTATGTGAGTGGCTATTGACCTTGCAAAATCTCAGATCATATAAATTTATGAGTGTTAGAGAAAAAACTTAAACAGGATGTTGAGGTATTTAATTCTTGAATTTAAGTGGTACACATACCACTGGTTGAGAATTGCTGCCTAAAAGCATTTACCCATTTCCTTTTATAGTTTCAAAGAGTTATTTAAGAATATGAAAACTGAAAGCTTAAAAAGAGATTGCAGTCTAATATTGATATGCAAATTTCATTTTAATACATGGAACAATTTTAAGCTAAGCACTTACAACAGACTAATTATTTTAGGGATTAGGTCCCCAAAAATTTTGCCATGACAGAAAATATGTCATTGAAAATAATAAATATCACAAAGAGGTTTTCTTTAAAGTTTTTAATAACTGAAGAACAGATTTATAATACTGAGTGAGTTACTAAAATCAATCCTATTTAGTTTATAAAAATGCTACATTTTAGATTTCGTCGAGAGCCAAATTTTTAAAAACATTTGATTGAACAGATTGCTATCTTTGAAGTTATTTCTGTGAAGAAATTAAATATATATATATATGTGTATGTATATATGTATACTATATGTGTATGAGAATATTAAATGCATTTTTACGTACTATTTTTACATTTGTTTATAGATAGCTGGAATAAATGTATTAAAAATTAAAAGGTTTATTCACAGGTATAAAAACTTTAAGTTAATTTAAAAAAATCTGTATATGATTTTTGTTCATTTAAACTATTTTTTCTTTTATAAGTATAAATTGATAATTATATGTAAATATATCGAATTAGTTGTCCTTCATAAAGGAATAAAATATTGCCAATTCAAAAATGCAAAGCTTAAAAGAATTGTATCTTAATTTAGTTCTCTAGTTAAATTTTATTTTGCCACTTTCTGATTATGAATGTATTTGCAATCAATTCCCGATTTCCCAGGCCTTGTCTGAAAACAAGGTTGTATTTGTTCATTATAGAACATGGGGGGGGGGGATGCTATCAGAGTAAAGCAAAACTTCTGTGAGAAATAAAAAATATAAAAGATCATGTATAACATAACAGCAGTGAAAGCAAATGATGCCACAGTATTTAGAAACTGTTTTTATCCGCAGCAATCTGTAATATAGTTGTACATGATCTAGGATATATAAGCATTGTTAAATCATCCATTAAAAATAAATTGCACAATCATTAAAAGTAGTGTATGGCTATTAATATTATGTTTCCCATATCTTATCGCCACACTAGAACAATATAAACAAAACATTGTTCTCTCTGTTTTGAATGTATCAAATGAACTTATTCTCCAATATAAAATGGGGTCCTAGTCTAGAATTGGGTGCCCTTTCGATTGGCGAAAAATTTTGTTCAGTTTTGGTGATGAAATCCCATTTCTGGTTACCATAAGAGTTTTAACTTGGTTTTAGCTTCTTGATTTTTTTTAAGTGAAAATAAATCGATGTGCACATGGACAAAGTCAAAGCAATATGCAATGACTAAGTTTGTACAATTCTCTGATGTTTTTTCAAGTGAAAATAGGTTGATGTGTACATTGACACGGATTTAGTGAAATTCTTTGACTTCTTATTTTGGTTTTGTGTAGTGACCATTTTGAAATTGTGCCTTCCTAGCATCAAAAAAGAATCGCCAATAAACAAGGGGCACCCAATTGTAAACTTTTACCTAAAATGGTTTACAAATATAGGTAAATTTTTTAAATCATTTTTCGGTTGTTTATAATATGGATTCTTTTTTTTTTTCCCTTAACTGCTGTTGGATTAATTTTTATTTTGGATTAGCCAGAGATGTCCTAAGGATCACCACAGTAATCTAGAGTCTACTGTATTTACACAATCATTTTCAGTGTTTGAAACATTTTGTCTGTGATCTTCATATTCCAAGCTTTGTGCAGCATGAATTAAATTTCCGTTTGTTTTCAGTGATTCTAAAGTGTTGTTTGTTTTGGCAATAAAATCGATAACCAGTTTCTATGATCATACTTTGAGTACATATTTGTATAATATTTCGTAATCTGTTATAGATGACTTTAGTTCTCATTTAAATTACTTAGTTTGTTCAAACTGCTTAAACCAAAGGATCATAATTTAAGTTCACCTTCATGGTGTTAAATTATGAACCTTTAGTTTAAAATATTCATGTACCATCTTTTGTTTAGAAATACGTTGACCAATGGTTGATTGATTGAAGATGAAAAACGGTAGTAATTATTTTAGGCTTGCAGAGAAACACACAAGATTTTTGTGTTTTTTGTATAGCATAATATAGATATAACCTAAGATCTCTTACAAAATCCTAATAAAGGTTTCTTTCCTACAGGTGGCAGCCATTGTATACTTTATCATACGTAATGCAGTCCCTAAGGCAATGTAAGTTACAAAGTATTACATAATGCAATCAGTAATACAATGAAAGGCAAAATATCACATAATGCAGTTCAGTTCAAGTTGGTAATTGGCTTCTGCAGTAATGCCAAGTACATATATTTTACACATTAAAAGCCATTCTGAGCTTAAATATTTATTACAAGAAGCTGCATTGACTAAGTTATCTTTTATTTGACTTTTAAAATGAGATTTCCTAAACTACAAGAAATTTTTTTGATGCTTTCTGGTCACTCATGCACTTACAAAAAATTGCCCCAGCCAGTCTAAAAAAATGTTTAGAATACCTAGGTACTGTGAATAATAATAATAAAAAAATATTTTCTGAGAAGAAAAGGCAAAAATGGATGCATATTGTATTATATAACTATCAGTGTTATATATGGAGCAAACACTGACCAACAAAAGAACATTTAAATATAAAAAAGCATGTAAGTGCACATATGTGGGTTGGCTATTATCATGTGTATATAAAAAAAAAAAAAATATGCCAAACTAAAAGAAATTCTAATAGCAATAGAGAAAATCAGAAAATGCCATTTTCTTGAATTAATAGTTTAGTTTATACACTATTGAGTTTAAGGGCATTCACTCAATAGTATATCTCTATGGACATACATATGTATTTTGAAATGTGCCTAAATTATTGAACTGAATATTATCGGGGAAAAAATACCAATAATAAGTGGCAGAGTTATTTTTAAGGTGTGAATAAAAAAATTCAACTGGAATTTTGAAAGATGTGTCTTCAAAGGTTAAATACAATTGGGAATTTTTTAAAAAGATACCGTATGAACCTGTCTCATCTGCTGAACTACATTTTTCTATTTATACTACATTTATATATTTATGAACCTATCTCATCTGCTGAACTACATTTATATACTATCTGCTGAATTACATTTATATGTTTAAATTTAAAAGAAAACAGGTATATATAATAGAATCTATTTTCTTTTAAGTTTTCAAGAGCCCCCACCGTGCCTCATATGTATAAGAATATGTATTCTACACTTAATTATTGAAATTTATTAATTATGAATTTCAATTTTTGGTCTTTGTGAAAAATTAGTTCTAAATTTCTATCTTTATGTATATGTAATGATTTTAAAATGCATAAGATGAAGGGATCTGGTACTTTTTAGCATCTTTCGATATTCATCATGGCCGAGAAGATCATAGAGGCTGAAGGTAGGGCTGAGCAGAAAAGCATGGTGACGCATTTAGCACAACTAAGCTTGAAGAATCACAGTCTTTATTTTTTATACATATCAAATCATCCTTTTGCAGACAAGATATTTCGTAATCATACTTGAATACAATAAGTTCCATGTACACAGGTTTTAAAGTACGACATCATCGTAGGCAAATACCAGCAGTGTTTTGCCAGCAGGAGATCTTGCACAAAAGAGAATGCAGCAGTTCAAAGGAAGAAAGGAGGGTGCCAATAGTTTCAGTTCAAATTAGAAAGTTTTGGTTTACAATTTAGTGATTGGGCAGGAGGTATCTGCATTGAATGTTAAGTAACACAGAGGATCTCGAATTTGGGAGAACAGATGAATTTAGGAGGAGAGCACCAAATCTAGAATGTTATTTTGAGATCGCCAATTATTTTTTTAAAGCAGCTATCGTATTTTGTTATATCTTACATATATATATGTATAAAGATATAAGATAAATGTAATACTTAATAAATAAACACATAAAAATGAAATAAAATAATGAAAAGACAAAAAAAAAATCGTTAGCCATCTTACTAAGAAAAGCGAATATTGACATAATGAAGTGGGAAAAAATATAAAAATGTATGCCAATGCTTTGCACTGCATCGGGGATTCTAAACATATGTTTCTATTCAGCTTTAAAAACTTTTGTGATTTTGGTGTTTAGCACTATGTGGCGTAAGTGAGAAGAAATTGATGCTTAATAATAAAGCTAAGAAGATTTTAAAAAAGGTGCGGCTGACAGGAGTGAGTGCGACAACAGACTGGTAGACTGTGTGCTCGGAGAGAGCGTAAAAAACCTTAGCAAATCCTTTCGGGTGACCATTAAAATGTAAAACCTTTCAGATTTTTTCTTTCCCCCCTTTTTTTTAGTACTGTAAATTTTTGGGAACTTTCAGCATAAGTTCTAGTTACGCCACTGATCTCATCAACAATATCAGATCAGAAGAGCTTTGCTGTGAAACTAAGAAATGTTACTCAAAAGAAAAAATTGCTGAAATTCTATTTGAAGACTTTCAGCAAGATTGATAATTGTATGATTTTATATTTTACTCTATGTTAAATATGGCAATTCAAACAAATAGATATCAGTTCGGTTACCTGAAAATGTATATTAACAATTTAAAAATCCATAAATATTACAATATGAAGTATATACATTTTGGACTTTCTTCATCTATCACAAATTAATATAAAGATTATTAGCAAAGTTTCATTTGATAGATACCACACGTGTTGGGATATAAATTATGTTTGATTAAAATATACATCCTATAAATTTTGTGTGTGTGTATTTGTTACTTTTTACTTGCCCTTAAAGATAAAAAAAAATTAGCATCGGTTAGTAAAAGATATATAAACAGTTGTTACCAAACGAACTGCTTGGCATATTAGGTAATGCGGCTCTAGTGTAGAATTGGCTGCCTTTTTGATTGGTGAAAAATTCAGTTCAATTTTAGCGATGAAACCCCATTTCTGGATACCATGAGAGTTTTAACATGGTTTTAGCTTCTTGATTTATTTAATTGAAAATAAATCGATGTGCTCATGGACAAAGTCAAGGGAATGTGGAATTACTAGTTTGTGCAATTCTCTTATGTTTTTTTAAGTGAAAATAGGTCGATGTGTACATGGACACGGAGTTTGTGAAATTCTTTGACTTCTTTTTTGGTTTTGTGTGGCGGCCATCTTGAAATTGTGTCTTATTGGCGCCGATCTTGGCGTCAAAACAGAATCGCCAAAAAACAAGGGGCACCCAATTGTAAACTTTTACCGGTAATTCTACTAAATCAGAAAATACTGAATCATGTTCAATAGAAATAAGTCACGTAAAAGGCAAACTGGATTTTTTGCCTAGCGCAGTTGTCGGATAACTAGCCCTTAGCGAGTCATGTGGAGCGATTGCTGCGCCTATCTCTGCTAACTGGTAACACAAGCGTCTAGACCCCAAACCTCACTTTTGCTCATCGCCCGGGTTTCGGAATGACAGAGGAAAAAAGGGAGTTTCGTCCAAAGCTTTAAATGCTTTGGTTTCGTCCATGCGCTCACAATTGCTCACGTTCGAAGACCGCGTGCTTATGTTGCTATCGCTTTAAATGCTAACGAATATATGTTAGTGGTGCTATATTTAATTAGCTTAGTTTTCTTAAAAATAAACCGCCCAAAATTATAAAATATCCCCCCCAAATTATTTAAAAATCTTAAAGTACCTAAAGATTTCTGTATTCTCCCTAGCTCAGTGGTTACAGCGTTAGACTCGAGACCAAAAGGTCCCTAGATCGAATCTCGCGAATCGCTGCTTAATTTTCCCGAACTTATTATATTTTTATAAGTTCTTCTTTTTGTCTCTGTAATTTTTCTCAAATCATGTTGACTTCTTTTTTATTTTTCCTTAACGTCTTTCATGTATTTTTTCCCATTTCTGCTGCCTTTTATTAACTATGATGTGGAGGTAGAGGGTTCTTAGGCACTCCGTAATAATTAATCCTTGGAATAAACTGGCTAATTTTATTCTGTATATTGTGTATTATAAAAATAAATAATAAAATAAAAAAAAAAATCTGAAATGTTTCAGATTTTAAATTACGTCCAAAGGGACGTTTATTTAACATTCTGTGTGTTACCTTTATTTGTTAAATACCATGTTCTTCGCACTTAAACCATAAAATTCAGTTCAACAGCAATATCGCAAAATAATTTTAAATTGAGC
>KK113947.1:265775-323832 GCA_000611955.2 Stegodyphus mimosarum
ATGAATGAAGTTAGACAATGTGGAAAAGTGGTTAAAGAATGTTGGTGTCAACAGGTGAAGGATTGTGGCATTGGATGGGTCAAGATGGCAGAAGTTGACTGAGATGGCCCTAGTTAGAAATTGGCTGTAAGGTGTAAGAAGAAGAAAAATTGTTATTTGCATGTATTTTTCCTCCTGCTAACTTAAATTTATATTTACTAAATATCACATCTAACAACTGAATTTTATTTTTACGCTTGCTCTTTTACTCCTAGCTTTAATTCATATACACTAAGTAGCATATTAAACCAGTAAAATTAAATTTGTATATGTTTAATACCATGCTTTTTCTGCTAACTTTATGCTTATTATTATGTTTAATCAGCTAATTTTTATTTATGTGTGCTTAATATATTTTCACTTAAATTATGAATTTTACTTATGTATGCTTATGTCATCCCATTTCTCATAACTTAAATTCATACATGCTAAATATCATGTTGGTGAAAATGCGCTTTAGCCCACTGCTTGGCGATGTTTTGAAAATCGCCAATTCGGCGCGTTTCTGCGAAACGTCTTTGCAATTGATACCTTCCCGACACGCTTCGAGAAAACCTATTGTAAACAAAACATAGAATTCTAAAGCATAAATTAGTATGGGTGAAAATGCGCTTTAGCCCACTGCTCGGCGATGTTTTGAAAATCGCCAATTCGGCGTGTTTCTGCGAAACGTCTTTGCAATTGCAACCTTCCCCGACACGATCCGCGAAAACATATTGTAAACAAAACATAGAATTCTAAAGCATAAATTAGTATGGAAACTGTTGCCACAAAAAGATAATAAAATAATATGCAAAACGAACATTACGATCATTAAAATATTTGTCAGTTAGGTTTAAATTAATTATTTACATTTTATGTTGTAATACTTACACATTTTATGCCGTTACATAACCTTCCCGACACGCTCCGCGAAAACGTAACCAAAATGGCATCCAAGAAAGAACGAATTTTTTTTAAAAGGGCATTAAAATTACAAACGATACCATGTACACACCGTTCCGTTTTAACTTTAAAAAAAAATCTGAGAATTGTACAATGTGGGCAACATACACAAATGAACAAAATAAGCTAAAATATAGAAAATAAATTACAAGAAAATGCCATGTGCCATGCCGTTCCTTTTAAACTTAAAAAAAACTTCAGCGAATTGCACAATGTAGGCAACGTACACATGTTATACGGAGTTACGCATGCTGGCGCGTTTATTGCTCATTCAAAAACAATCGCCGTCAAGCAGTGGGCTAAAGCGCATTCCAACCATCATGTTCAGCAAGCTATTTTTTTCTTATATATACATAATATCATGTATTTTTGTTAACTTCAAGCTTAATATCATATATTTTAAGAATAACAATAACTTTTCATTAAAAATTACCCATAAAACCCTTCCTAATTAGCCATTAGCGAGTAAAAAATTGCCTTGTTGCCAATAGGTTCTCTGGAAACTCTTGAAAATTTATGTAACTAGTGTAATTTATGCTTTTAAAAAAGATTAACTCATGATTAATCACAACACATATGACTGTAACAAAATACAAAGTAATAAAGTATACTTTTATATTTGAATTTTCCTTTTTTAATAATATTTTTTGGTATTTTTCTGTTAATATGACAGCTAAATATGAATTCTAATGACACAAATAAGATACATAACTGCTCAAATATATAATTGTTCTTGATTATTTGTTAGAATTTTGAGAAGTAATTTTTTTTTTTTTTTTTTTTGATATAATGATTATCTGTAGTATCATTTTGGTACTACTTTAGCACTGAAATATAACTTATCTTGTAGTTATTTGAACAGTCCTTTTTTGGAAATTTGGCAAATCATGAAATTTGTCTGAATTCCTTTCTTAAAAATTCAGCAAGTTAAAATCTTCGATAGTAAACATAACCTGGATTAAAAAGTGGTGAATTTTCATATTGGGTTCTGTTTAGTTTATGATTGTATACATTTTGGCTGTCTATCCCTAATGATAGAGTGTCTATTTTTTATTAATATTGAACAAATTAATTTTTACATGTGGGTGTTAATCTAATATTTTGATTAGACAGTTGCGACTGTAGAAAGTGCGGCTAGACTGCAGATTAGGGGTCAGTCGCCAAATAAAGCAAAATTGCACCAAATCTGGTAACCTCTTGGTGTCATGAAAATCGTTAGGGTTTAAGGTTACAGTTTATAGTACTTACAATGAAAGATGTGATTTATAAATGTTAAAGATGAAAACAACACTCGTAGTCAGACAGCTTTTGACAATGAATGTGCAAGCATGTTTCGGAGAGTAAAAGGGATGTGAAGAAATTGCTAAAAATGGATAAATGTGAAAAGTAGTAAACTAAAGTTTTGAGTAAAGAAGCAATCATTAGTGACACAGATTGGGAGAACAATAAACATTTTTAGTGATGCTGAGGGTAATGAAATGGAAATGAACAATATGAAAATTAACTGCATGGAATACTTAAACAAAGCTTTGTAATTTTTGCAGAAATGTCCTGATACCTCTGTTATGAATTTTTTATTGATAGAAATCTGATGTAATTGTAGTGACCAATAGAGTTGAAAGCACAATCACAAAAAAAAAGTAATAGAGTTTTTAGATAAGTAAATAAATGCAGTGGAACCTTTCTTAATTAGCATAATTTGTTCTCAAATCTTACTTGTTATGCGAAACACTCATTAAGCAAAACAATTTTTTCTGTAGAAATCTGTGTAAAATAGGATAATGTCTCTTCCCCCGAGTACTCAAATTTATAAAAATGTAATTTATTATTTATATTACATCCTTTCTTATAAGAAAGTTGTCTAAAGACATTTTTTTCTGCCGCACATTTGTTGCACTTTAAAATTTGGCAAAAATGAGACATGGCATTATTGTTAAATAAATTTTAGCACGTATAGCTACTTACTGCTTATTAGGGTGATGGTTCTCCAATGTTCTATGTAACATTTCCCCATGCTTTCAGCTTCTCCTTTATTTCACTGGAAGGTTGTTGCTTTGTTGGAGGTTGTTCTCTTCTACTTCCCTTATGAAATCTCCTCCACAACTTCTTGCAATGACATTAAATGTTACTGCATAAGCTCTTTGGTGAGCAGCTCTTACTATGTTTTTCCACTAGCTTATTGATTGCTATTCATGTCTAGCTCCATATTCTTGGCCAGAGTTTAATACAGGCTCATGAGGCACTTTCTCAAACACCTCAGAGTCACATTCAACGATGCTGTTTGGCCAAAGTTTCTAGCCAGGATCCTCCATGTTAGGTTACGATATCTCAACATCAGTTATTAAGAGAATCATTTTCTGATATTTCATTTTGCTCGTTATGCAAATCACTCTTTATGAAAGGTGCTCATTAAGTGAGGTTTCATTGTAAAATAAATTAGTGTATTATCAAAATGCATGTTAGAAATTTTCTATCATTTAATAGATTGTATAAATTTTGATGGAGTACGTTTATTCTTGTTTTTTCGTGAATTTTGTCAGACTCTTATGCTTGTTTGAAAGCTTTTTCTGGAAGAGAATATGTGACAAAGCTCTAAAAACAAAAGGATTAGATGTCAGTATCATCTGTAATTCATTAGATCTCTCTATGGCAAGATCAGAAAATGTTTTTGAGTTATTGCCACAAATAAAAATTTTTTAAAACACTAAAAGGAATTTTTTCAGCATTAAATACGAGAACTAATGCCCCTGAACATTTTGACTGCTCATTCATTTTTGCTTTAAAAACTTTATTACATATTTAATTCATTCACTTAGCTGTTGTGATACTGGTTAAACACAACACAATATTTTAAAAAGTTGAAAAGTCCTTTTTCTTCCCTTCCTTCTACTTGAAATTCTTACTTCTCCTCTTCACAGTTTTCTGCTTTATAGGGCTTTTTCTCTAATTGGCAGAAGAGCTAATTATTTTAAATTTTTCTAATTTACATTTATTTCAATTTTCATATGTGTATGTAATAAAATAAACCTTGGCAATATTGATGGCATAGAATGTTGATCTACATTAAAAACCAAACTTGGCAGACAAGGCAGATTAAATATCCATATTTATTAGATGTAATGATGTAGAAAGATTCATAGAATAAATGTAGAAATACTGCATTTCATAGATGTAAAAATCCATAATAAAGAGCAAACTTGGCAGCCAAGGTGGATTAAATATTCATCTTTATTTCAATTGACATTTATGGCCACAATTTGCTTGGCACTGTAATTGTGCCTGTTCAAGTAAATTTACATTTTTGATACTATTGCGATAGAAAGAGGGCAGTGAGGCCAGCATCTTTGTGAGAAATGAAGCAGAAGCAAAGTCAACAGTTTTCCAGTATGGAACCTCACCTAGAAAAAGTTTTTTTTTTTCAGTTTTTGAAATTTTGAATTCAAGTTCCAAATTAGCTGCGTCATTAGCATTATGCAAGTCATATGGTATGGATTAATCTAAAAGTGATGCAGGAAATACCCAAATTAAAAGTGAGGAAAGGGCTATTACTAGTTTAAATTACAATTTGTATTTACATATTTTTTATCTTGCATATTCTGTGATCTGTGATGTTATGGTTTTTTGCGGGGGATGAAAACAATACACTCTTTAGTTATGGTCAAGTAGCTGTTGCTTAGATAATGTGTGACATAACTGCCTTGGTGGTTAAAACATAATTTTTTTTTATAGTAAAAATTATTCAGAAATACATATCTGCTTAAAACTGGTACAACGCTAGGGTGCTAAACGTGCCTCACAATTTCGATGTATGCAGTTTATGTTTTGGTCTATAAAGAAGGTGAAGTGAGAGACATGATTTACATAAGCACCAGCAGGTATGAAAATGCAATGCATACTCAATTTGGTTGTATTTATAGCCGGGATGTCTTTGTGTCGATTCTGGGTAGTGATTGGGCTAAAGATGCCACAATACGGAGAAATGCAAAAAAAAAAACAGATGCAAGTGTATCTTTGAAGCAGAGATCTAATTAATTAAAATTTATGAATTTGAAGGTCTGTTGCCTATTAAGTTTAATAAGTTTATTTCATATTTTATATTTTACATATTCCCTCTTCAAAGAGAAAAAAGCTTGGTGAAAACAGAGGTAGAACCAAAGTGTGCAGTTATCCAATATGGAAGCACAAGAAAAAGGTTTAAATTCTCAAAATTTTAAGTTCCGAATGAACAATGTCATCAGCATTGTGCAAGTCATAATTCAAAGTTCTTTGCCTGTTAACCCTTTGCGGCACGCTACCTTTTAAAGTTGGAATTTCAATAAAAAAAATTGGTAGGCAGTCTAAGCAGGCCCAGATGAGTACACGGGTAAAATTTTGTAAACATAGCACTTACCGTTTTAAAATTCTGTGGGTGTGCCCAGAGGGGGCACACTGATTGAATAGAGTTTCGGAAAGAGCGCTGAAGCGCGCATTGCTGGGAAACCCGTAACAGAGTAAAAGATGATTAAAAAACACTAGATTCTGATAATCGTAGCAGATTTGGCATTACCCAGGGTGCACCACAGGGAGGCCTGCTACTCTACAACCCCCCAAAAAATAAAAGAAAAAACTCTCTTTGGTTATATAATGACATGTATATATATATAAAAAAAAAGTAGCTTGGTCAGCTTCTCCGATCCATTTTCAAAATAATTAAAAATCAGAAAAAATAAACCAGTATTATACCTACAATTAAGAAAATGTAATCTATGAAATAAAATTAAATAAACATCTGCAACTCAAAACTGTCAAGAGATCAAAGAATTCGATGATGTTCTTAAAACACATTAGGCTCTTATAAAGGACCTTTAATATCACTTCTGATGGATCCTTCGGTGAATACAACTCATAATAATGCCAAGAAATGTTCCTGTTGTTATGCATTCAAAAAGCAATGCCTTTAGATAAACTTCTCACAGGATATTATTGAACTCATTCTAAACCCTCCTTGGTCAGTATCAATTGTTCCTGTAAGTAAGCTGTTGGAGGAAGCTAATTTATCGGGTGAGTATGGAATCAGTTTAAATAATGCAGTGAAAAATCATATTTATATAACTCCTAGTATAATTTATTATTTAATTAAAGAGTATGAGCTAATTTTAGAAGTCAGCTTGGTTCAAACTTTTACTTGATGGTAAATCTGATGAAGTTCAAATAGTTATATATAAATGTGCTCACAAATTTAAATGGTGCTCACAGGGTGCAGTATGGAATTAAAGTTGGTCCGAGATGGTTTTAAAACCTTATTGATGGTATAATAGCAATTTAGAATGCTATTATTCTATATATTAATGATATTCTTATGCAGGCAATGTCTTTGGAAGAACTCAATGATTGACTGCAACAAATTCTGATGCATGCTAGAGAAACAGATTTCCATGCAAATAAAGAAAAAGGTGAATTCAGTATAATCGAACTCAAAATTATATGATAGAAAATTGACCACAGATGGTATTCATCCATCTAAATCGAAGTCATACAGTCTATTCTAATTTAAAACAATTATAATAAACAACAATTACATGCATTTTTAGGCTTGTTAGATTTTTATCTTTGTCTTCTTCCTAATAAAGCATTTGTTGCAGAGCCTTTAGCTTGTTGAGGAAAATGTCTTGTGAAAATTGACTGTGCAGCATAATAAAACGTATGAAACCATGAAAATTCTTTGGCTTTAGAAAGCATACTAATGCTTTATGATGTCTAATTACCTATAATCTGTAATTGTGATGCTTCATCATAGAGAGTACATCCTCTTCTAAGTCATTTACATTTAAATATGATTTAGACAAATCGAATGAAATGGTTGCATAAAGTATGTCATTGCCCAAATCAGTTCCACTATATTCCAAATACTGTTGTATCCTTTACTCCTAGAAATGTTTCTTTAGTTGCATATGCACTCTTGAATTGCTATCATGATACCGAAAAACACTAGGAGGATTTAATATGTATTGCAAAGGGATGTAACGGGCCATTTCATCTGCCTATAATTAACAAACAGTTTTCTCAATACTAAGAAAGCTGGCAAAATTCACTCGAAATTCTCCACTGCTAAACATTTAATAAATTGTCACCAAATACCAAGGCATTTTTGCCGCTTGTTCATGAGGCAAATGCAACTGACAAAATCGAAACCCTACTGTTTAAAAGATGATACATAATAATCGAAATATACAAGATGACTTACTGAGCCATAATCATCATAAAAAAATCTATCATTCTGTATTTTATTTGGATGTTTCAATAGTTTATTTGTAGTGTTCATAGGATGAATTCTAAAGGGAGAAAATAAGTCTTGATTAAAGCATTTTTTAGTAAGTAAATCTTTGCGTTCGATTCACGAAGGTAAGTTATGAATTCGCGGGCAATTATTACTATTCTTTTTAAGTTGATTTGGTTTATTTGGTTACAGCAATGCAGCGAGCCCGTTTGTTTAGAATCGGACACTAGCTGAACTACCAGTTTGTAGCAATCTTGCTTTTAAGCAAGAAGAAAGGAGATGAGGACTGTGGCAAACGCCGTTTCCTCCAGTCCGTGAGGCATGGTAAGGTTACAGCAATTTATGGTAAAGTTACAGGTATGGTAAGGTTACATGTTTATTTGGTTACAGCAATGCAGCGAGCCCGTTTGTTTAGAATCGGACACTAGCTGAACTACCAGTTTGTAGCAATCTTGCTTTTAAGCAAGAAGAAAGGAGATGAGGACTCTGGCAAACGCCGTTTCCTCCAGTCCGTGAGGCATGGTTGGCGAGCAAACGGCCCAACTTCGCAATTCTTAGGTAAAAATTGTTTACTAATTCTGCAGGAAGGAAGTATTGAATGTTCTCTTTATCGTAATATTTGGCGATATAGTTCCTTAGACGATTTTATTTTTGACACTCATTCAGTCTATGCTCGAAATTATCTCGAACTTGACAATTTTCGCATATAGGAGAGCTTGAAAGTTTTAACTTGAATTTAAGGTCGTTTGTGAGGATACTTCGAGTGAGGATTTTGTTAATCTTGCATTCCATTTCCCTTGTGTCGGGCCAGTCGATATTCAGGCATTTTGTGTTTAAAACATTTTTGAAGTGACAATAATACTTGGAATTCTGCCAGATAGTTTCGTATTCCCTATCCTTTCTTGATTAATTTCTCTTTTGATATCCTGCCATGTATAAATCAGAAGGATCGGAATATTGCGTGAATTAACCGCCTGTTTTGCCATGGAGTCTGCCCTTTCGTTGATCTCGATGCCTTTATGTCCAGGTATCCAGCAGATTACTATCTTATCATTTGGCATATTTTTGTAAATTTCATATCGAATATTCTCAATTATGTTGTTATTTGGTTCTTCAGAGGAGGAAATGGATTCTACTGAACTACCAGTTTGTAGCGGCTTTACTGTTCACTCGTTCGTGAGCCTATTATTCTGAAGCAAATTATTGGTAATTTGTTGATATACATAATTCGAACAGAATATAAAGCATTTTCAGAAGCGCCCTTAATAAGTATTTCGAATGCAGACGGGCATCATATCCGGGAAAAGTTCTTGTGTTTAATTTTAGAATTTGATTTCATGGTGTTTTTTTAATAATTTTAGAATTTGATTATTTCATGGTGCACTTTTTTTGCAAACCTGAAAATACTAATTTACTCATAAAAGATAACCTAATAGTTTGTAGAGAAGTCAGAAAACTGGAAAAAAATACTCTGAAATTGTTGGTGATAAACACCAAACAATTTAGCATTTTAGAACAGTTAAAATCCTTAAAATTTGAGAAATTAACTCCGTTATTTCTAATCGCAATAAAAATGACGGTATTAGGTGTAAAACTGAATATTTAAAAATAAATAAATAGATAATTTTTTTTTGTCAATATTATTGCATTGTCATTTCGTGCCGTATCTTGTTTAGTTTTAGATCGTGAGAGTTTGGCAACGATGTACCTCTGATCGTGAAGATCGTCTGTCAACAACGAAATCCGTTAGCATGTGATAGAAGTTACAGGATAATTTTCTTCTCTAATATAATTTTTGTAGTGTAGTTTAAAAGTAATTATGTCCGAGAAACAGAGAACAAGTCCTATTAAGAATTTCTTAGCGGGTGGTGTTGGTGGCATTTGTTGTGTAGCCGCTGGGCATCCTTTAGATACAATTAAAGTAAATGACTGGCACTTATTTGTTTTTAGCTAATGCAAAATTTGTAAATCCGATAATTGTGTTTAATACTTAGTTTCCAGAATTACGCTTTATTTCTGCTGTCCTGTAATATGCGTGATGCCTGTAATGTTTGTAGCCTATGGTTATGTATTCAAAAGCCTGTATGAAAATGTTTTAAATCCTAGTTAAGATGTGTTAACTGATTGAATATCATGCAACGTACTACCTAATTTAAATTTTTTTATCGTGATAAATCATAACCTTCAGTGGCTCTAGTGTAAAATTGGGTGCCCTTTGTTTTTTGGCCAAAAATTTTGTTCAGTTTTGGCGATGAAACCCCATTTCTGTTTACCATGAGAGTTTTAACATGGTTTTAGCTTCTTGATTTATTTAATTGAAAATAAATCGATGTGCACATGGACAAAGTCAAAATGTGCAATGACTAATTTGCAATGACTTTTCAATCTAAAATCAATACCAAGATTTTTACTGAATTAACTCTTCATTGTTAGCCTTTCTGTACATATGTAGGAATACATAACATATATATGTGCATAAATACATTAATATAATATTTTATTAAAATTATACAATCATTTTTCATTAATCTTAATTAAAGCTACAATTCATAACATATATTTAATCACATTAAAAAATATTTAACATTTATTATTTTTCTGTAAAAATTGCCAGCAAATATAACTTTTTTTTTGTAATTATGTATATATGCAGTAATAAAACATAATGCAATAGAAAAATAACATTAACACTTCAATATTTAATTAATGAGATTTATTAGCTCAGTAGATAATTAACAGCATATCAGGCACTGTAAAGACCTTATTTTAAGAAACTTTCCTTTCCCTTCTTGTTTCACTTTGCCAGAATGCAAATGTAAATGACAAGTATGCAAATATAAATGAGTTCGGAAATAGTTTTTATGTAGCAGAATATAAAAGCTCATAGTAGGAGAATAGATTTTATAGTCATGCAGCATAATGAATTTATGCGCATGACTGAAAGTAGCTCTGTAGTTGAATATTTCGTGCTAGCCACTTACCTTAGATATTGATATCATAGGCTCGACTTTGCTGTGTACAGCGGATTAAGTGGTTTAGATTGAATAGGAGCTAGTCGTGTAGCTAAAATTTAATTATATGTAATTATACATACTATTCTGTGTTCAAGTTACTTAGCCCAAAGTTGTTAACTTATGAACAATGAGTGCATGCATGTTCTGTGCAGTCATCTGTTTTCTTTCAAGGCATAAGGCATAGTGAGAATTCGCTACTTCATCTTCAGTAGAATCTCTTGGTTTATGCTCCCAAAAGTCACATGACATCACATGATGTTAGAATAATTATGTCTAATTTTATTATATTATCATTTAAAAAACACTTCCTGGAACTTTCTAAGTAACATTAAATGATCCAGAGAGCACAGTACTGCTTACTTTCAGAAACAACTGATCTAAATCGATATATTACTTGAATTACGGAACTAAATAAATTAAAATAAATTAATACAAATTATTTTATGAATAATCACTGTTATATTTTGGGCACTCAGAGGAAAAAAAATCGTCGTACGTGTACTATGCTTTCAAATCAATTACTGAATGGGTAAAAGTTTACAATTGGGTACACCTTGTTTTTTGGATATTCTGTTTTGATGCCAAGATTGGTGCCAATAAGACACAATTTCAAGATGGCCGCTACACAAAACCAAAACAAGAAGCCAAAGAATTTCACAAACTCCGTGCCCATGTACACATCGACCTATTTTCACTTAAAAAACATCAGAATTGCACAAACTAGTCATTGCCCATTGCCTTGACTTTGTCCATGTGCATATCGATTTATTTTCAATTAAATAAATCAAGAAGCTAAAACCATGTTAAAACTCTCATGGTAACCAGAAATAGGGTTTAATCGCCAAAACTGAAAAAAATTTTTCTCCAATCGAAAGGGCACCTAATTCTACACTGGAGCCATTATAATGCAGTCAAACTTTTTTTTTTAATATCTATATAGGAAAACATATATATATATATATATATATATATGTGTGTGTGTGTGTGTGTGTGTGTGTGTAAAATATCTAATCTATCTTTCAAATAATAAATTAATAATATCCTTTTAACAACTCCTGTCTTTCATTCTAAAAATAACAGAGCGCTAATTTTTCAAACTCCCTCCAGTTCTTAATTCCAGTGGGTTATCAAATTATCGATGCACATTTATCGATGAAATCTGAACCCAACATCTGGACATTAATCTTTCATGTGATTTGAAATGAAATTCAGTATAAAAGGTAATTCCATTGCATTTCCCTCTCTTCTTCACTCTTCTCTTCTGCTGCTTTTCACTGTGAAGCCTCATCGCTAGCCACGCAGAGTTTACTTTTCTAATCCATTGTTTAAGAAGATGTAAGCTGTATAAAATTGTGGGGTGCATCATCAAGGAATAAAATTATTTGTGGAATTTACCGCCAAGTGTAAACTAACTATGCCTTTCTAACTATGCAGTAAAACCTCTCCAATGCCAGTCCATTGCAACTTCCTTCCTTCAAGTCATCTTATTAAAATAATTGCCAGCTTATTAGATATATGTAAGCTATAACAAAATACGATGCCTGCTTTAAGAATACTTGGTGACCTTAAAATTAATGATTCTGGATTTTATGCTCTTATGCTGTCCCCCTAAATTTATCTTTCTCCCAAATTCGAGATCTTTCCATGTTATGTAACGTTTAATGCAGATACTTCTTGCTTAATCAAATAATTGCAAACCTAAACTTTTTCTAATTCGAACTGAAACTATAACTCTCTCCGTTCTTCCTTTGAACTGCTGCGTTCTCTTTCACGTAAGCTCTCCTGCTGACAAGACGCTTCTTATCCACTCTGCTTATTTGCTTAAGATGACTTCCCACTTTAGAACTAGTATACCTGGAAATTATTGTATTCAACTATGATTTTAAAAATTATCGTATCTACAGAAAGATGATCTGATGTGCATAAAAATAAAGATTGTGATGCTTTAAGCTGAGTTGTGTTAAATGAGTCATCATGCTTTTCCGCTCATCTCTACCTTCAGCCACTACTGTCTTTTCAGCCATGATGAATATTGAAAGCTACGAGAAAGGACCGAATCTCCTCAACTACGAATTTAAATCATTACATTTTAAAAATCAGCTAGGATCAGCCTGTTGAAATTTTCCGTAATGGTTTTCGAACTCTGTTGCCTTAATTCCAGTGGATCATCAAATTCATTTATGGCATTCTCAAAAATGCTTTGAAAGTCATTGAGTATCTGCAGGTTAAAAAATCTGAAAGCTCAGTTGAGTTATGAGTCATCATACTTTTCTGCTCAACCCTACCTTCAGCCACTACTATCTTCTCAGCCATGACAAATATTGAAATCTGCTAAAAAGGACTGGATCCCCTTATCTATGCATTTCAAACATTACATAAATGTATAAGAAAATATATTTTTAAGGAGATGAGGTAGTGTAGATGGCTCATTTACAGTAAATTTGTAGTGAAGGTCTTAATCATTTAGAATCTCAAAAAAAAAAGTCGCACCCTAAGGTAGTACGAGTAAACATTGAACAAATGGAAATCATTGAAAGAAACAAATGTAAAATATTTTAAAAGGAAACAATGATCTCCTGATTTCAACGTTTCAGATAGAACTTACCAAGGGAAAAGTGACATGAAGCCCTTGTACCTAGTTGATCATTGAGTTTCGAATGTAGGTTTCGTTCCTCTGAGACATTTAACATAAAGCGTGACACAATTGAAAAATTTTCTCCATTAGGAGTTCCATCTTTTACAGTTTCTTTCAAATATTCAGATCTCTTCCCTACCCACATTTGCATAAAGTAGAATATATATATATATACGTAAGAAATCTATTTCCAAGCTTAAACTTTTTAATTAAATTATGTAGATTACAAAAATTGTAATAAAACCTCTCCAATGCCAATCCATTGCAACTTACTTTCTTCAAATCTTATTACATATATATATATATATATATATATATATATAAGTAAATTTCTAAGCTTAAATTGTTTATTTAAATTACGTACATTAAACAAATTTTGCTGGTATAATAATACCAAACTTTTCATGAAGCAAAAGCAGTAATTGAATTGTTTGAGGAATTGGGATGAAAAACTCACTGGCCTACCCCAAATCCTCATCACGATATAGCTGAACATACCGAGACAGAGTTAGCGCATCAGTTGAGAATCAGACCAAACTACCACGCAAGCATTTGCCATGTTGCAGAAAGAATAATAATAATAAATTCTGCAGAGATTTATTAAGTAAAATGTCTTCCTTAAAGAATAGGGGTTATTATCAGAGTTGAGCTATAAAAATTTGAACTAAGGGCTGGGACATTTTCTTATCAAAACCAAGTATCAAATTCCAATTATATGTTTTACTTTTTGCAAAGAGAGAAAATACAAATAATTGCTTAAAAAGAAAAAAAACATTTTTAAATTAAAAAAAAATGAAAAATTGCAAATATCCCAGAAATTACATAATGTAATGAATAAGTTTAATTATACAGTACAGTTTGTGTGAGATGTTGAACATTAATTTCTTCTTTCACTTCAGTTGATTTCATAGAGGGTTTTTTAAAGCTGAATGATGATTTTTCAAAAATGTTTTACGTAAAGTTTAGGATTAAGTTTATTTAAAGGTTTTCCTTTTTAAAAGGCCTGTCATTAAATATGAAATGTGTTTTATAGGTCAAAGATCTTGTTGAGGGAACTAAAAGCACATTCAGCATCAGGACTACTAATAACTATAGTTTGCATATTGATTTCAGCCTTTCTTCCACTGTTAGGAATTTCATTATGCATTTTCCTTATTAATGCCATCTGAACAAAATTTCAGAAATAATTAATTTTTATTTAATTTCTTAATATCAGATTTAGTGCTTGTCAAAGGATGATTATGGCACACTAAACATGTGTTTCTCTTTGAATAAATAAAAAGCAAACAGAAAGAACTAAGGGCTTGCAAATTAATGAGAAACTGAATGAAAGCCCTGTACTGCTTACCACTGGTTATGATAGTGGAGAATAGAAAACCTGAGTTGTATGGTATTTTATTAGTTCTAATTAAGCAATTTCCTACAGTTATTTGGTCATAAATGGTAATATAATCTGCTCCCTCTTCAGAAAAACTGGCAGCTCAATGACTAATTTTTTGCCAAGTTATGGACATTTTTAGAAGAATTTTGATAAAGAGCTAAAAATAAGCAAATGTTTCAAAATAAAAACTTCTAGCTTATTATTTGAAATACCATCTGTTATGTTGAGAAATACCATCTGTTACGTTTGGATTTATTCTTTCAAAATGTCGCATGCAAATAAACTGTTGATTTGTGCTTTCTGAAGAGAAATATTTGTATTAAGTACTTCAAAAATGTTGTGAAATGCATGGTATTATAATTTTTAAATACTAAATAAGCCACACTATTAATTGAAAAGAAAAAAAAAATGTCAATCATTACTTCTACATGGAAAGAATTCCAAACAGGTGCATGAAAAAGGTATGTATTGTGTCTAATGTCCTAAAGTTTAAATTGTTAGTAAAAAGAGAAACATCCACTGATGCAGAAACCAGTTGCAAAGTCTCTAAATACATCTGTATCAACAATAAATAACCAAGATTTACAACTTAAAAAAGCTAAAAACATAATGTTTGTTAGCTTCTGCTGAGGCATATGGCTGAATGCAGAACAATTTGTAGAACTCTCTATGGAAAATATTTAGCAGAAGATAAATGGAAATACATTGTGATTCATGATGAAGCATAGATTTACTAAATAACTGAAACAACAACAACAAAAAAAGAAAAAAAAAAACATTTATTGTTGAAAATAAAGAGAAGAAAAAATGTACAAATCTGGTTCCGTCAGTACAAAGAAAGTTTCATTAACAGATTTTATGATGTCACGGGGTTCTCTTACAGTGAGAAATTAAAAGTAAGAAGAGTAAAAAAAAATTTAAATCAACTAAATGTACTATCAAGAGAAAGTTTTATATCCGGTATTTAAAAACGAATTCCATTTCATTTTCCCAGTGATTTTTAGAGAGTAAAACTTTATCAAGGTTAAGCAACAAGTCATATTTAAAAAAGGACCTTTGCATTCCTTGAAAAAATGAAGACTGAATTAGGTATCGCATATATACATTTTCACTATCATGACTTTCGATTTTTGAAGAGATCTCTTTTAAATACAAACCCATCACGATTGGTGCACTATGAAAAAAAGCGGAAGAGGAATAGAAATCAATACCCGTGTAAATTTTGTAAAAATCCCTTTTGTCATGAAAATCATTGTGTGGACTTGAAAAAAAGCTATCAAATTGAACATTTAAAAAATTACTTTTAAATTTTAAGCTCAAATTAAATGGCTCTGAAACCATTCTAAAAATGTGTAAATTCCTGTAATGCATGAAAAGCAACAGCCGTTTTGAAAGTATGCACATTAAAAATGGTATAAAACAGCAATGAAACAATATAATTAAAAAAGCGAGAAACATTCATAATAAAACACTTGTCTTTAAGAAATGTAATTTTTTTCACTGTTCTCATTTATGCAGTGATCAGTTTTTCCCTTAAGAAAATATAGAATTGTACAAATTTGGCATTGTGCACTTGTTTTTTCCATGTATACAGCAACCTGTTGTTGCTTAAAAAAATCAGAATGCACAAATTTTCTATCCATAAAATTCTGTTGTTTGAGAAGTATGATTTCATGAGATCCAAATTTTTGCATTGTGTACTGTTGAACAAAATGCCGTATTTTTTGAAGAAACACGATGATTTCTTTTTCATAAGGTGGTAAACTCTACAACCCCATTGCTGTTCCGTACAAGAGGGAAAAAAAAAACACTTTATGCAACAAAAACAAACACTGATAGAAAAATTACTATCAAATTTGGAAGGTTTGCATATCTGCTTTGGTTGCCACGTGAACACATTTTGGTGTCATCATGAGCTTCCACATAACTATTTTGGTGACTTATTATGTTGCCTTGTGAATACCTATTTTATTTTGGAGGGGGGAAGGAATTGTGGATAATCTGAAACAATCCTGTTTATTACATGTTGTCATGTCGAATGCTTCACTAATGATGCTAGCCATCTTGAGTACTGATTGCATTGATTTAAGCTTAGAAAATCACATCTGATTTGATTTCATGACTTATTTTTTTGGTTTTTTTCTCAATTTTTTCTAAATAATAATATTGGTTTATAATCATGGTTGCCTTATGTGTAAAGATGTGTGAAATCTGCATTCCTCTTGTGTGATTTAGTCTTTTTTTTTAGTTTCACTTTTCCCTTTTCTTAATTTGTGAAATAATCATTGTTTTATGTAAAGCGTATAATTTGTATTTTTTTCCTTCTTTGAATTATTTTTATAAGAGTGCTGTTAGAATGCTTGCATATATAATTATATTTTACTTTTGTATTGATATCTTAATAAAAAGTTATCTTCCCAATGTGCTAAATTTGTATTAAAGTACAATAAAAAAATAGGCTGAGGTGATTATTCAGAATTTATTTAATGTTAAGATAAATATATTTATGTTGGTTTTTAGCTCTAGCATACTTTAAGAACATGCTTTTAATATTAAATTCTAATTTGTTGACTTTAGGTACGTTTGCAAACAATGCCAAAGCCAACAGTGGGAGAGCTTCCAATGTATTCTGGAACATTTGACTGCGCAAAGAAGACTGTTATAAAAGAGGTAAATCAAATATGCTAAAAGAGGTCCCCCCATTCTGTAAATGAAAGTTAGTTGTTATGTAATGCATTGCATTTTTAGTATAATATATTGAATTATTTAAAATTTATTTTATTGGTTATTTATGACATTTTATTTTTTTAACTGTTAGCAAGATATGCAAATTTCTTTTTAAAATAATTCTGTGATGCTAAAATTAAACAAAATAATATGGATCTAATTAAAGAAGTGCAAGTAAAATTTCCTTTTCTTTCATATCATAAAATGTGTTGTCAAGTATCTAAGAGTGAAAAGACAACATTTTTTAGACCAAATGGGCCTTAGCCCAGAAGGGTTATTAGTCTTTAAATAGCATTTTGCAGTGAATCACTATAAACAGCTGTATCACTTTTTAAATTGTTGCCAGTAAATATTATCACTCTGTATTATATTTAAAGAAACTAAATAATTAAGAATGAACATAAAAGAAACATACATATATTTATGTTCAACAATACATAGAGTTATCAAATTTTGAATAAAATAGTTCTCCACCTGAACATAAATAAGCACCTGGAAGCCCAAATTTGGAATTTGTTTTATTGTCTGTTTCATATTTTTTAAAACTTTCACGAATTTTTGACTAAAAAAACTCAACAATTTCAAAGCGATCAGTGGCAACAGTGTATGGAATAAAACATTTTTATCTCCAGTGCTCGAGACTATCTGTCGGAAGTTCTAAAGATATAGCAGTATTCTAAAGATAAAAGTTCTTTAAAATCTAAAGATATTGTATTTAAGTAATTTAAACGTAATGTGGTGTTAGCTTACATTGTATTTAAATAATTGAAATGCAATGTGGTGTTAGCTTAAATGCTCTCTTAAACGTTTACATCTCTGTAAATGAAGAATGTTTCCAATTAAGTAATATGAAATCTGAAAGCTTTCAGATTTTATTTTATTTAGATAATATTTTATAATATCCTGTGTGGCATGACAGCATTTATCCAGTCATGATATTTGTTTTTCATTATTTAGTATGTATTAGTTTAAAATAAAAAAAAAATTTACTTTCTTACTTCTTAATGATTCTTAACGAATGGGAATTTATGAAAACAGAAACCAAAATAAGTAACTGTACAAGTTTAGTAAATCTGTGTTGTTTAAATCCAAGTCTTCATTATCGGATTCAAAAGGCTGTGCACTCAGTTAAGGGAGACTGCTTAATTCCTGTAGCTGAATTTTGAAGTGACAAAATCAAGAGTGATCAGTATCTCTAGCTCTTCAATTAAGTAAAATTCAGCTTTGAAATGGGAATGATTTTACTGTAAGCCTTTCTGAAATCCAAAATAATTTTATGTCGGTTTTTCAACAGAGCCTGTTTGTACATTTTTTAGATAATTTTCATTGTATTTAAAGAAATATTTTATCCAAAATTTTTAGTTCAAGGGGGCAATTTGCCCAGAAGGACTATTAATTTCATTTTGGCATTTTGTGTTGATTCACTTTTCATATTGTTGCCACCAAATATTATTGCCCTGTATTATGTTTAAAGAAAGTAAATAATGAAGAATCTGCATGAATGCATATAATGTTTCTTGCGTTGTGATAAAAAATGGTAGAGCCATCAAATTTTGAATAGCGTAATCTTTCACCAAATATAGGCATCTGATAACCCTAATTTTGAATTTGTTTTATTATCAATTTCATATTTTGTAAAACTTGATCATATTTTGTAAAATTTCATATTTTGTAAAACTTAATTGAAATGAAATTTTTATTACCAAACTCAAGGATTTCAAAGTAAGCAATGGCAACATTGTACATAAAAAACATTTTTATCTCCAGCAAGCGAGACTGTGTATCCAAAATTCTAAAGATATGCTCATTTTAAAATTATTTTGCGATATTGGTGTTGAACTGAATTTTATGATTTAAGTGCGAAGAACATGATATTTAATAAATAAAGGTAATACACAAAATGTTAAAAAAGCACCCCTTTGACTGTAATTTATCCATATATCTGAACCCTTTCAGATTTTTTTCTTGTGCTGTAATGTTATTACAATATGTTTTTGAAATGATAAACTACAAACATGTTTTATTTATTTATTTTGTTTTAAATGTTCTGTTTGATAACCTTTATTCTTCATTGACTACCTACACCATAATTTCCAAGACAATAAAGCCTTTTGTAGTATTGGAAGAGGTATTTTATCCCATTGCTCTCCAACAGCTTTCCAAAGTCTAAGGACATTGTAGGTCAATATTTGAACAATCTGCTTTTTAAAAGGCCAAAAGTTCAAAATTCCATGGGTGATACATCAGGAGATTTGGTAGGGATATGAATGGAGGGTATGGCCTTGATCCAGGTTACTTGTTCATGTTTTCCAGGAAATTAACAGTGGATTTTGACATGCGGCTGTGTTCTTTGTCTTGATGCAGTTCTACTATTTAATGGTACTCAGGGTAAAGACAAAATATTTCATATTTGAAAATCGGGTATAAAATATGTTCCTACCCAATATGTGGATTTGATCTTAACATTTTTCTCTATTCTCTTTGTTTCTAATTTGCCATTATATGATAAACTAACAATAATCATAAATCCCTTTGAAAAACTTGCTTTAGATTCTTTGAGCCATGTTTTAAGATTTTCTTCCTCCTCTTTAATGATATTAAACAGATCTGTTTTATTGCAATCATATAAATACCCCCAAGATTTATCTGTTGTGATATACTTTTCTATTTTCATGTGGACAAATGTTTCTCAGAATTCTGCAAATCATTCTGCATTCAATGATATATTGTGGAGAAAGATGACACATATTATGTTTTTTCACCTTTTTAAGATTTAAATCATCGTCAATCACTTTGTTTACAGTTGGCACTGAATATTTTAATGATTTTGCATCTGCACTTGACGGATTTTCTTTTAACGTTAAAGTTCTTACTATTGCAACATTTGAAACATTCCATTTTTCTCTTGGATATGTATTTGGAACAAATTTTCTACTTGAAACCGTTTTTCCTTTCTTGTTGACGGTATTACCTATCTTAACAGTAGATATAAAAAAAAAACCACGGTTTTCACAGCTTTTTTTAATAACTAGATATGAATAATTTTCTTTGGAAAGAGCACGAACATAACTTTCCATTCATTGCTACTTTAAAAGTGTCATTATCATGAAAAAAATTTCCAAGGAGATGGCTTTTTTAATGCCAAAAATTGTCTAAAAAATGTGTGTACTGCCTCTGTACTTCAAAAATCTCCTGTGGCATTTTAATTAATTTCATCTGAAGTATGAAATAAATTGGCAAGTATAGCACCAAGTTTTAGGGCAGAGACTCAGAAATCTGCCATTGGAAAAAAATATGGATCTAAAATAAAAATTTTTCGGTACTGCTCTGTTATTGAGACTGGATTCAGAAATGTATGAGTGTATGCACATATGTATGTATGAATGTGTATATGTATACACATACATACATTCGTGCTTACATATATACATGCATTTCTGTATCTGGTCCTGATAACACAACAGTACCAATTTTTCATTAGTGATGCAAAAACTTTTTTACTTCTATGTTTAAGGATATTATTTTCTAATGATTTAGTATTATTCATTTTAACAGTATGTTGATAAGAAATATTTTTTCCGTACTTAATTTTCCCATGTGCCAACCTCAGCAGTGTTGTAGTTAGTGAAGGCTGACTTCTGACCTGAAACCTGTGACATACATGGGTTTAATTCCCAAGACATGGCAGTTTGTATATTGTCTCTTTCGTCTCCTTTGGGGTTGTAGTACCATCCCTTACAGTACATCCTGAATTGTGTGGCCTTCAATGAGATATATTAATCACTGAGGAGCTTGACCTTTCTTCAAGTGAATTCATTTTCAAATTATTTTTTCTTAAAACCATTGCTTCTTTCAAAACAGTGCTTAAATTCAGCAAATTTTGTTTTCATTTAGAAAAATTGCAGTAGTATTACAACTGCTTTTTATTTAAAGTAATAAAATTTGACACACAAGATTCTGTTTCATCACTGTAGATTCCAGCTTGAATGTTCTCTGCACCAATTTAGACAGACTGTCATTTATTGTAAAATCAGTTAAATATAAACTTTTTTTTTTTTAATTGTGAAACATTGCCTTTTGTCTTGGAACATTCAGTTAAATTGTTACTTCCACAATTGTCTGCTCACCAGTGACTTGCCAGAATAAAACTCTTGAACACTTTTCTAGGTGAGAATGAGAGAGCAAATAGAAAAATATTAGTTATCTGAGAGGTCTGACATTCAGCCATGAACTCTGGTATCACAGCAAGTGTAAATATTCATCCCTGGCAGCCTTACTGAGAAGTTTAGCTCTCATGAATATACACTCACGTTTGTGAAAATTGCAACACCAAGAAGGAATCGTCATAATTGAATGCAATTTAATACACAGTTGAGTGGTAGTGGTACAAATAAATGATTAAATGTTCAAAGCAAACAAACAAGAACAAGAGATCAGAATCAGTATTTTGTGTGGCCACTACGCGCCGCAATAAGTGCTGCTACACGACGTGGCATGGAGTCAAACAAAGTTTGAATGTCTGACTGAGGAAGAGCATTCCATATCGTTTGTACGCGTACCCAAAGTTCGTCTGCAGACGCAACAGGACGAGGATCACGAGCAAGACGCCGACCAATGACATCCCACACATGTTCAATTGGCGACATATCCGGGGAACACGCAGGCCAAGGAAGAAGCTGTACCTGCTGCGCTGCAAAGAAGGATTTAACAATCCGAGCAGTATGAGGGCGGGCATTGTCCTGTTGAAATACAGCGCCTGGCAAGCTTTGAAGGAAGGGAACAGCTTCGGGCTGTAGAACTTCACGGATATACCGGTTGCTGTTCAGATTGCCCACAATTCGTAGCAATTGAGATCGTCTATGATATGCTATGGCGCCCCAGACCATAACTCCGGGTGTTCGTCCACTGTGGCGTTCGATAATGCACTCCGGAAGGTGGCGTTCACCGGCATAGCGTCTGACACGAATGCGGCCATCATGGTACCACAAATTAAAGCGGGATTCGTCAGAAAACACGACATGCTGCCAATCAGCACGCCAGTCTCTATGCTGATTGGCCCATTGTAGCCGCAGGCGGCGATGGTCGTGCGTTAGGGGGATCCTGTATAAAGGAGTCCGTGCGCGCAGTCCACACTGCAGCAGACGTCTACGAATTGATGAAGCACACAATGAAACACCTGTAGCTATTGACCACAGTGCTGCCAATTGTCTAGAGGAAGCTGTACGGTCCGTCCGCGCCATGCGGACCAGGTGTCTATCATCGCGAGCTGACGTCACATTTCGGGGTCCACTCCCGGATTTCCGAGTTGTCCGACACTCGTCCGTCCACTGCTTCCAAACGCGCATCACTGTGCTGCTGTTACGCTGCACACGAGAGGCTACTGCACGATACGACAATCCAGCTTCACGAAGGCCGATGATTCTCCCTCGTTCAAACTCTGTAAGTTGTTCAAATCTCGCTCTCTTTCGTCGACGAGGCATAAGTACAGATTGAGTTAACGTTTACCACTAGCAGATAACCACCGATAACCATACACGCCTCGCTACAGCCGTCTATTTATTCGGATCCATCAGCCGTTCAGAGGGCGCTGCTCAGCATACGCATGCGCTACGGATTTGCAATTCTAATCATTTGCATATCATGCGCTACTTTGCATTTCCTGAAAATTTCAGCTCACTCGCGTAAGTCCTTCATGGTGTTGCAATTTTCACAAACGTGAGTGTATCTCACAAGTTGAGAATACCGTCTAAAGTGTCGTTCTTTCGGTGAATTAACGATTGCTATTTCTGCAGAATGTGGGAGTTGAATGTAACTGTTACTATCAATAACAAATTTTTGAAATGTGAAATGTTCTTAGAACTTTTGAGAGTTTGTAAAGGACTATTTGACTTCTGTGGATCTAGTATAAAATGTTTTGATATTCCAGTAATTAGCAGTGTGTAACAGATAAATTATGAGATATATGATTTTTGACATGCTATCAAACCTTTACTTAGCTGACTTTTTATTTTTTTTATTTTTTTTATTTATTATGTGCTGTACCATTAGGCAGTACACGGAAGGGGTGGAGTACCCCAGTGAAGGACTTTAAGTGATCTGTGTTACGCATGGGGAGAACCATGAGAATGCCCGTGTGCCGAGACTAGAACCTCGGGTCGAATTACCAATGTTCAGTGGCTTTTACTACTTGGCCATTGGCAACTTGTTTGTTGTTCATATTATTTTAAAAGCTTTAAAACAGATTAATCTTAAGCAAGAGCAGTACAGAAATACAGAAAGTGAGTTATGTAGCTAATTGTATGTGCTAATAATTTTTGTAACCTATATCACATATATCTCTGCTGCACATCAAATAGAATGTCAAGTTAAGGTCTCATTAAGCACTATAAAGTAGTAATAATGCCTTAGCATTTTGGTATGAATAATTTTATAAATATATATTGTTGTAATAAATTATGAAATTTTCTTTTTAACTACTTTAGGGTTTCTTTGGTCTTTATAAAGGTATGGCAGCCCCAATCACTGGTGTGACTCCCATGTTTGCAGTGTGTTTTTTTGGCTTTGGTGTAGGCAAAAGGCTTCAACAAAAGCATCCAGAAGAAGAACTATCGTAAGAACTACACTTCTTTTACTTTTACTAAGCGTTTTATTAATTATTTATTTTTTCCTCTTCCTTAAAACTGCCTTAAAACTTTAGCAAATTTGAGTACTTGAATTTTTCGTGTGTCGAGTTGAAGAAAATAAACTTGAAGGGAAAACTAATAAAATAAAAATTAATCCATCTTTTTCTAGTTATTTAGACATTTTTATGGGATTTTTAATTTAACTGAGTAAAATACTTCAGAAGTGCAAAAAAAAAAAAAAAAAAAAATTGTATTAAGTAATAGATGCATAAAACATAAAATGTGCTTTTTAAAATTCTGTTAAGCTGTGTATGCTTTCAACTGAGAAAATGGAAGAAAATTATTTTGAATGCTTATGACATAAAAGATTTTTGATTAATTTTGATCTCTTTTGGTGCAGTGAATACAGTGTCAAAGATTTACAAATAAAATTACTTTTCAGATTAAATTTAATCCGTACAGAGTGATATTAGTAATTTTGCATATGAGTTATGTAATGATTGGTAGTAGTTTATTTAAATGTGCCATGTCTCTTAGAATATTAATCAGTTTTTACACTTGAATCAGGAATAACAAAAAGAAACATTAAATTCAAAAATATACTACTGTAATGCATTTTTAGCAAAATATGAATTTCTTTGGATTACTTTAAATATTCCTTTATCATCATCTGTTTTAATACTAAGCTATCGTACCTTTCAGCTGAATACTGTTTATCTAAATACAATAGTCACATTTATTGTTCAGTGATAAAAACTTAAAATACAGTATTGTCTTTATCTTTTTGATTTACTTTCTGATGTACTTCTAATCTGGTAATTTGATTGGTGCCAAATAAAGTGGATATAAAAAATTAGTCATAAAGTTAGCAGTTATAATGTCTTAAAAATATAATATGCAAAGCAAGTCTTTTACTATTATTGATTTATAAAGAAGCAAGTTATTTCCTGATTAAAATGATACATGCTTTATAACTTTCATAAGACAAACAGTGCAGTTAAAAGTCAATAAGCAGAAATAATAAAATCTGTTTAGAACAAAAATGTTAGGAAATATTAGAGATATATTGTAAAGTTATAAAAGTGATTATTTAGACTGGGATGTAGAATGAAAATGGCTGGTATATAAAATTCCTAATAAAAAGATTTCTAATAAAAAATCTCATTGTGATATGAATAAAGAAATAATACTACTAAATTATCACAAAGAGGAAGGATAAAGCTTAATCACATAATTTTTTATTTCTGCTTTGCATAGTAAAAGTACCCTAGCTGCTTTTTCCTTTATCTGTTATTTCAGATCTTTTAAGCAATGGAAATTTAGCAGATATGGTAGAATAATTTGCTTTTTTAAGAAAAGAGAGGCTTGGGCGAAATTCTTTAAAAATACACAATTTTTTTCTGTAGTCTAGTGTTAGTATAAGGTTAAACTTTATCTAATTTTAAAGTTAGCCTCTCTCATGGTTCTAGTGATTAATGCTTAAAAAATTCATTGAATTGACTTTTGTAAAAAGTGTCCATGTGATTTTTCTATTACATAAATTCTTTATATGGAACATTTAACAGATTGTTCAGATATATAAATTTATTTAGTTATTTGGATATTCTCTGGAACATCTGTAAATAAATGCATCATTATTATTGTATATAGTAATAAGTTATAATAGAGTTTCTAATGGTATATTCGAGAAGACTTTCTATGTACGGATCATTTTATGTGCTTCATAGCTTTCATGTTACCTGCTTTCTGCATCACAGGTTAGAAAAACTAAAAATTATGTTAAAAATATTCAGAAAACATTTAGATGTCATTCATAAATTTTGTATTTAGAATTATTAATAGCGAAAGTTAGTAATTTTAGTGAAAGATAAGTTTTTAAAAAAAAAACACTGCAATTTCTGAAAGTTTAAAAGCTTGGATATTAATAACTATTGATTTGTCAGGTCTTTGTTTCACATTCAGTTTCATTTTTTAAAGTAGCTTATTATTAGACATGCATATCTCTGGAAAAATTTATCTGAGATGAGTGAAAAAAAGATATGAGGTTTTCAAACACTTTTTGAACGATAAAACCAAATGTTAAGTAAAGCTAATAAATAGTTTTGCAATTTGTTTGAATTATGAGAAGTCTTTAATTTTGAAACCGAAGTTTTTTGGATAGTTTTATCAGTAAAAAATTGGTACTTCCTCATTATCTGTGCTCCTCTCCGAAAAATCGCTACTGCTTGCTAAGTTAATACACGGAAGGCAAGAACCATTTTAAAAATTACAGCGTACTGAGAATTTCATAAAAGACCAATGAATCAATAAAAGTAAAAAAGTAAGAAACATCGTAATAAAACTCTTAACTTTTTTTTTTATGGAAATCCTTTTTTTTTTTTTTTTGTTTTTTTCTCCATTTATACAACAATCTGTGTTCACTTTATAAAAATCAGAGATTTGGACAAATTAAGCAACAGCACACAAAATGTTATCTGTAAAATTCAGTCATTTTTGAAGTACAGCTTCATGAAATGTGAATTTTTGCATTCTCTACTGTTGGATGGAATGCCATTCTTCTGAAGAAATGTAAATAATCAAAACCGTGAAGTGGTCAAAATCAGAAAATATTAATTTTTTTTCATGTCAGGGTCTTTATGCAGTTATAATTTAGTATTAAAAAATATTCAAAATAGATTTAAAACCTTTTTTCCTTAGAATTTGTTCCCTTTTTTTAGCGTATAAATTTTTTAGCTTATAATGTGCACATGTGTCAAAGTTTCTGTGGTTTGCTCATGCTCTGCTTTGCACTTTTCCTTTAATGTTCTTCATTGAGTTCATCTCGGTATAACAATCAGCAATAATGAGCTATCATTGAAGTAGCCATTTTTCTTGTTACTTCCTTTTCATTTCGTTGATGTCTCGATGAAATCATTGACTGTCATAGGTTGGCAAGTATGATGTTGATGTGCAGTTTCTAACAAAATCAGGTGATAAATCAAAAAAGCAAATGAATCATGTTACGATTACAGATATCAGCTGTGAATAATATACAGAAATATAGGGTTATTTAAAGTTATATATGGTATTTTAAGATACTAGAATAAAGTAATTCTAAACAAGTTTAAAGAAAAGGACAGATGAAATATTTTTTATGTTATGATGTTACAACTGTTGGATATGACTTCCACAAGTCATGCAGATAATGTGCAGATGATAGTCCCCGCTTGTTTGAGTATGTCTGGTTAAGTTCAGAATATTAACCTATGCTTGTTCACAGGTTCTTCAAGTTGCATGGCAGTGGTGGCACATACACTTTGTCTTTCGCAAAGCCCCACAAGAAAAGCCACCACACCTGCAGGGCCAAGGAAACATCACTTTGTCATTTGTTTCATCATAGCCAATCCAGTGATTAGGAACCTGTAATTAATATAAAAGCCAAATCTTTAACATATTAAGATACATGTTGTCATTCACTGTCTCTTCCATGAAAAAGAATGGCTCATAGAATTTAGTATCCAAAATTACACAAAATGTGTTCACTTTAGCCAAATCTTGTTCATGCTTTACTGTACATTGAATGTTCTCTGTGCCCCAGATTTACACATTATGCTGATTAACTTTTCCTCTGATATGGAATATGTTCTCATCACTGAATATGATCTGGAAACAATTCACATGTTCATATTTCTCATTTTCGTGTTTACATTTGTTGTGCATGTTCATGCAGAATTCCATTTGTTGGTTTTCTCTAGGAAGTAAAATTTAAGTTTGCAGTCATTTTATCAAAATATGCCACATTCTTGTTTTCAGAAGGTCCAGTTCATAATTCGCTTTGTTAGTTGATTTCTTTGGGCTGCATAGAAACATCGCTCTCATCTTTTCCACATTCTCCGTAGGAACATATGACCTTCTTATTGCTTTTGCCTTTCTATGCCTTTAAATTGATAATACTACTTTGAAATGTTTTTATCAGTTGGACTATCTTTTCCATATTGTGTACAAATGCACGTTAGACCGAAATTACCAATTTTTCATACTGTAAGATGCAAAACACCTCTTCCTGAGACCCCATTTTTTTTATTTTAGTGATTGCAGTGCAGCCACACCTTCTGTAATCTATACAGGCTTCTGAGAAAAGAAACTATTCGAGTTTTTCTTTCTTATAAACCCGTTCTGGTACATCTCTGTTTAAAAATGAATTTGTTACAGTCTTTTAATATACTATACATCATTTTGAATAACCCCATATTCTTCAAAAGGTAAGCAGATGGATGATCTGAATACTACTGTATAAATACCTTTTTTTTTTTTTTTTTTCCCAATGTCTGCTGATAATTATTTGTTGCTTCCCTCACCCTAAGTCATTTGGAGTTTCATTCACCTCCCCTTTGACTGCTTCACTGGGGCAAGTATTACCCACTTTGAGAATCACTGTTCTAGATAAATGAAGTCTAGCTGTTGCTGTGTATTTTAAGGAATATCATAATATCCAGTAAGTAGTCAAAATTCTAATTATTAAATTAATTTTTTTAAATGGGAAGCAGTAATTAATTTTCCTCCAAGATTTTAATCTGTATAATTTATTGTATGATAAAGTATTTTAATCATAGAAATTTGAGTGTCTTAATATTACTTTCATAACTATTCAATAAAATGTCTTATTTTATTAAAAAAGTTTTAAATAATAATGTTAAAGTGTGTAATAATATTGTATACTTTGTTGTTCTGTCAGATTAATTAAACTTTTTAATGCTGGCATGCTTTCTGGTGTCTTCACAACAGCTATTATGACTCCTGGGGAGAGGATCAAGTGCCTTTTACAGGTAACTATTTTCATTAAAAACTGTGTTGAAATTTCCAGGATCATAACCATATGCTTGAGAGTAAAATTCATGTTATACCATTTGTTCTCATCTGTTCCTTAAATATTATGCTGAAAGGAATTTTTTAAGCATTTTGATTTGGCAACATCATACATGAAACTGCTAAAAATAGAAATTGTTTTTATGACATAAGATGGAAATTCCAGAAATATAGAATTCTTATTTTTTATATCAGATTATATAAAATAAGGTACTTATGTATTTTTCAATCAACTATGAAAATTCACTCTTGTTGATTGCAAAAGTTTATGGAAATCCTGCCAAACTTGTGGGAAACTTTCTAGTAAAAGTTTGGGGAACAGATGGCTCTTATTTAGTTAGGTGATCAACATATACAAATTATAGATAAAAACTTAAATAAATACAAGTTCAAACTTTGAGATTATCTGACAAACAAATTTATTAAAGGCAACCATTCTGGCAGCCAAAAATTCTCAGCAGTATTTAAAATACCAACAAAATGTCATCTTCTTTGTGAATATGGCACCTTATAAATTTATTTAAATATGAATTTAAGTGATGTCATGTGGTTGCATAATTTTTTATTGCATCTTTTTGCAAAGTCTTTTAAAGTATTGAGTATGCACCCCAGTATCAGGATCTACAAAACTGTATTAGTGATAACTTAAAAATGTTCAAATTATGCAGTTTTAAATTTATTAGTTTGGAGGCCTTCCAAGAATGCAAAATAGATGGAGGTTAAAAAAAAAAAAGCAAGTTGTATACTTTCACACTGTTAATCACACTGTTAATGAGAATTAATCGATGTTGCGCAAAACCTCGTGAGTCAGTTGTGACATCATGTGTGTATATATATATACTGTATTTCCTGGCCCATAAGACATACTTTGTTTACTTCGAAGTGTGCTCTAAAATCAGCCTGCATCTTATGAACCAAGGGTATAATTATATAATTTCGGGTATAATTATATAACTATATTAACTATATAATTATATAACTATAATTAACCAAGGGTATAATTATATAACTTATATAATTTCGTCCGCTAAGACACAAGTTGATTTTCCAGGAAAAATACTTTTAATATTTTTCCTGCATCAGACATAAAAAATGGTTGCCTTCATTACAAATTTTGATAATATTTCATTCAATAATAGTTGAGCCAGTAGACAGTATTTGCTAAAAAAAATGATCAAATAAATTGTATATGTGTACACTATGTAACATAATGTAGTTTAGTTTCATCTGCCAAGTTAGATTGTGGGAAAGGATATTGAAAGTAGCTTATAGAATAACTTCTGTAACACTCATTTAGGGGTAATGCAGAACTGCTTTTGGATGCATCATTCCTCTAAAATGGATAAATTGTAAAAGTTGTACTTTAGTAATGTCCACATTAAATGTAAATTAATAAAAATATATAGCCATACTTCTCACTCGGAATTATGCTGTATCAATAAAAAGATGTATTACAAACCACAACTACCTGTGCTTTCAAAGCCGTCAGTTTTTCCACTTTTCTGCATGGTAGTTCACTTTAGATGAACTTATATTTGGAAATGGTAATATTCTTTTTCTGTTATTATCTTTTAAAATGCAAGCAACAATTCATGTGAGTTGCCATGTCTAAACAACTCTAATTTGTTTGTTTACATTATGTTTGGTTATTCAAAATAAAAGGGCTCTTCTGGTTAGCCAATTTCTAATAGCTCAAAATGAAAGCATCTTGGTGATTGGTTCATTGAAATTGGAGTATATCTTGCAATAAACTGAGGAGTCTACAAGCAGTCAAATTTAATTAAAATGACTCCAGGGGAAATGCATAATACATTGAATTAAAATGCATAGTACTTTCTTTTTTCCTCTCATGTGTACTTTTATACAGAAAAACTAAGTGTTACCTAAAAAGTTAAAATTAGAGTACCCTCGTGGGATTTAAAGAGAGAAGATTATCATGCAATATTAATATTGTCTTTAAACTTGAAGATGGGAAATACACTTCAGAGCCTGGAAATAGAGTAGTTGAAAGGTGTTTTGTCCCACCTGCAACTGAGAAGATGATATGAAAATGGAGGAAGCAGAAGATGGATTTGATGAATGCAGATAGGTGTAAAAGAACTTTTCATTCCTGTCCTCCTAAATGGCCAAACCTTGAAGAACAGGTTAAGAATTGTATTTTAAATCACAAGAAGAATGGAATTACTGCTTAACAAAAATAATCTCAGTTGAAGCAAGAAAATTAACAATATATACTCTATTGCTGATTTTCTTGTGACAGTATCTTGGTTTGAGAGATTCATGAAGACAAATGGTCTGTGCATGTATACCAGAATTACAATAGCACAAAAACTGCCACTTGGCTATGAAAGAAAATTATAGAATTCGACAAATATGTCATAAACTTGAAAAAGAGAAAAAAAAAATAGATGTATTTTGAGACAGAACAAATAGAAAACATAGATGAGGTACCTTTGCCATTTGCCATGCCATCAAATGGAACAGTCGACAATAAAGGTGCTAAGACGGTAATAATGTACTGTAAACTTTCTGGTAATGCATGAAAAGTGCAATGGCAGAGCGAGAGGAACTCTCGAATACCCTGTGTGCCAACAATAGCATCTTCTGCAACAAGCAAACAAGTATGAGAAAGTAAAGAAAATAACTGGAATGTATAATAACCATTCAATTTCCATTTTCGAGAAAGACGTCTTAGTGATAAGCAACACAGAAGAAACTGCAAATACAAATAGGTGAGAGTTTTGCTGCCATGTATGACATCAGCAGTTATCCACTTGTGTTACTTTCTGTCAAGCTTTGCTTCAAGGAGCTTCCATAGCACCTGTGTTTAACTTTTCTATAGCACTGTCTTATAAATGGTGACTTTACCATGCTTAAGCTAAAAAGAGCCTTGTTGAAAACCCCTGTACAATTATAAGGTATTTTTTCTGTTATGATAAGGTATCTTTTCTGTAGGTCATTAATGCCCTTCTGAACTGTTCAATAGAATTAGAAAGAGAACACATATTCCAACATTGAAGAAAGCTATCAATTATCTCAGTGCTAAGCAAGTTAAGGACTCAAGAAATCACTCAAATTATTGGCCTATTGCATTCAAGAGTTACATTTACAAATGCTTGAAAAAATAGTAAATTGCTGCGTTGTCTATTACATGGAGAAAATAAATATTATCTCTGTCTGTGGGAGTTGTTCCCATAAGGGTAGACCAATCTCAGTCAATATACTTTATTCAGACACCTCAATCTGTGAAGTCCTCATAAATGAAACCACGGTTTGGGAATTTTTTTATATGGAGAAGGCATATAAAGAGCCTGGATAATAGCACTAAACAGGCTATGATGGTTAGCATGGTTATCCTTCATGTCTGTTTCCCTTCACAAGTTTGATTACTAGTTGAAAAGTATAGCTTATTCACAATCAGAAAATAATAGAGTCATTTGTTTCTATATTTAGAAGAAACTCAATAATAATATTATCATGAGAATATTTTTAAATAGCGTTTATATCATATGTCTGTTTGTATCTTATGCACCACAAAATTTACAGCCAGCCAGCCAGCCAACCAACCAACCATTCAACCAACCATAAGTGTAATTTTTATTTATTTGTTTATATTTTAAATTCTAGGTTCAACAAGCTACAGTCACAAGCGGAGAAGCTAAATATGCTGGACCAATTGACTGCATTAAAAAATTATATAAAGAGGGCGGTATTAGGAGTATTTATAAAGGAACTGCTGCTACTCTTTTAAGAGGTAAGATAATAAATAATTCAAAAATCAATTCCCAAATGAGAGAGAGCAGTTAAAAAAGCAAGAGCAGTTGAAAGAAATTAACTTTTAAATCCCACCAGAAAATTTTTAGTTATTCATTCAAATGGTAAAATTTGTTTTAAAACAACTTCCCTTCTATGCAAAATATTCATGTAAACTTTTGATGCTTCAAATCTTTCTCAACTACATGGCCTGTTAAATTTCATGATGAATTGCTAATTCAGAGTTAAATTAAATGCTATGCATTTTTTTTTTGTTTGTGTTTGCGTAGATTAAGTTATGTTAATTCTTTGTTGATATTTTCAAAAAAGGTCTATCAAATGTTATACAAAAGAAATTAGAATTTGAAATTAAAGCAAGTTTTGAATTCAGATGTTTTGGTCACTCATATTGACAATCTAGTTTAGTTTTCTAAATATTAATCCCTTCTACTTTATGTTTCTCACGTCCTCTTTCCTCCAAAAATTGTTTAAAGTGTGGAAAGTTGATTTAAAGAACTCCTTAAAGTATTCCTCCCTAACATTTTTGTTTATTATATTGGTATTGCATTCAGAAGATATCAAAGTAGGGTGAGATCTGTCTTTGGTGTAGAAAGTTCCATGTCTTAACTGACTGATATAAAGTCCTGTACTGCAGGAAAAGCACAAATTTTTAACCAGATGAAAATGTAAAACCTGTGGTAATTAAAAAATTACATTAATTACGTAACTCTTTCCTGAACAGATCAAGATTTACAGTAGCTATGTTGATTTGGTGATGAGCAGTTATTTTCAAGTTTATTTTCTGTCAGTGTTATGGGCTAGTTGCCTGAATCTTTGTGAAATAAAATTTGTTTTTCTTTGACCTATGAAGAAGGCATCTTATCTTTTGTAAATGGCTCTCCAATGCTTTGCTATAATAATTTACTTTCCTTGAAAAGAGATGAATAAAACTCATCAACTGTATTTGTCTTATCATTTCTAAAGTAATCTGTTAAGTTTCTTGTGGCAGAAAAATAATTAATGTAGTGACAATAACAATTTTACAATGAGAAACATCAAATTTCTGAATAAAGCAGCAATAAAGTACAATTTCAAAATGTGATTAAAAAAATAGCTTCAAAATTTTACTTTGTGAAACATTGCGAAGGGAAGATCAAATAACTAAAGTCATTTCATAAATGTGTAAGAGGAAAATTGCACAATCATACTGTTGTGACTATACTGTAATTACTAGCTCTAATACCCTGCTTCACCCAGAAATACAGATAATCACTGAGGTAAATTGGCTGTTCGTATTACTTAGCTTCTGCAACCGAAAGTGATTACTTCTATTACAATTTCAGTAGCTGTATTATGATATTAACTCTAGATATTATTATATATGATTGTTTAATGACAACTAGTTAGTGTTTAACAGATAACTATTATTTTTTACTAAGTGATTATGAAGTTAGTGGAAATAAAAGGGGAAAATACTGTCTGACCATAAGTAGCTTGACATAAATAGCATCTTACCGGACACTTAAAATATCAGCATATCAAAAAGGTAGCATAGAAAGAAACAAACATTAAAATGACATTTTTGCGGCCTTCCACTTATTTATTTATTTAGTTTTATACGTATGTACTGACTGCATTTGATGCTCAGTTTCTTGAATGTAGTTAGGGAAAAAATTGAAGGTTACAGACCAGTGCCTACTATTATTTTGGAAATAATTTGATCCACACCATGAATATGTTGTTACAGTATGCATGATATGGTAACAATTAACCACCTGTTCTCTATTTAAGTCATTTTTCCCCTCCTACTGTAGAGCTAATACATTCAGTGAAGATTTTCTCTCTTGCAGAAAGGATTTTCTGATACTTGTAATGTGGAACTATTATAGTGATAATAACAATTTACTATTTTTCACCTTTGTTATTTTTCTGAAATATTTTGTCTAGAATATTGCTAATATATTAAGATGTCATTTTCCAAACAGAAGACATTAAAAGTGATATCAAAATAAACTGTGACAAAAAATAATTGCGTCTTGTTAAAATTTGTGTTAAATTTTAAATTCTTCTATAATTCAAAAATATATACAAAATCCAAGTCAAGTGGGAATGTATGGGGGGGGGGGAATTCTTATGTACCTAAATCTAAGAAAGCTGAATCTCATTTTTAACGTAGAATGGAAAAATCTGTAGAAGAGGTTAGAAAACCAGAGATAATGATTTCAATCAACTATTCCATTGTATTTCATTTGAAGCAAGGTTTAGTTCACAAAACTCTGTAAGCAAGTAAATGATGTAAGTATACGAATCTTATGGCAGTACTGAAAAGAATGTGCAAACCACATTTGATGGATCAAACTAGTTGATACACAAGCATCAACTGATAGCACTGTCTATCATTACACATACTCAACATTTTATTTCAATTTCTTTTATGATTCAGAGTTTCGAACTGCCCTATGTTTATAAACTGGAAAAGTATGTGTTAAGTTTTAAATTTTGAAACATAGACCTAAGTATATGAACTAATTACATTATTCAGTAAATCATTTCTCGACCTCTTTTTTGAAATATGAGAACATTCATCATATAATTTAAATAATATGTTAGTTATATTTAATAGATCAAATATAGAACAAATAATATCTAATTTCATTCCATGTTTTGTTGAATTCAGATAATGCAGATTAGGTAGAATATATACAGCATTTATATGAAGATACATGAAAACTTTAAGTTATAAATGAAAAATGCTTTTAATGAATTGTGAAATGTTATTTACAATAGTTTAAACATGCAAAATTTATTATAAATACATACAAGTATATTTTTAAAAGTGTAGAAATATTATTAATTCTTAGGAAATTTATGTTGTTAAGTTGCAGATGTGATCAACTCATCTGTCCTCTTTATAAAGTGAAAACTGCATGTAGTTCTTTTTTCACCAATGTGTTAATGTACCTTGAAGAATTCTTTTTCTTTTTAAATCCTAACAAGACATAATTTTTTAATCTTTGATGTTTTAAGCGAATTAATCACATGCCAGTAGTTCAAGTGTTTTAAAAACATTTTCAGTTTTGTAATGCTGAGGATATTCACATCTGGGTGTCAAATCTACATCAGATTCAGAGACATAATTATCTGAACAATCATTTGTTTGGTTGCATATTTTTTCAAATTCGATATATTTATGCACTGCAATTTCCTCTTTCCAGTTCTTCATTTTGCATGTGCAGTTCCATGGATTGTTATACAAAGTGGCAACTTTAAGTGTAGGCAAAGTAAAGAAAAGTTCATCTGATATTTGTATAAATCTGTTGTTATGTAACAACACTTGTTGAATAGATTTTAAGTACTTGAAAGTTCCATCTGATAAACTAAGTAAAAGATTTGAAGATAAGTCAAGTAAATGGAGTTTTTCAAGACCATAAAATGCATCTTCGTACACCTTTTGTAGTTTGCAGTTGTGAAGAATAAGCTTCTTCAAAAGTTTATGAGCTCCGTTAAAAGCTTTGTTATTTATGACTTTTATCCTGCCTTGCAAATTCAAATGAGTTAATGAATTTAAATCATAGAACATGTATTCTATCAAAGCATCATTATCTATGTTAGGTATGTGCAGGAAGATCAGTGAATATAACCCTCGGAAACTAAATTTCATCAGATGCACTGGTTGCTGTTTGTGGCCTAATGTAAGATGTTGTGTCCCATTTAGGAACCGAAAGCAATGTGGAAATATAACTTTTATAGGATTGTGCTTAAGCTCCAACCATTGTAAATGTGGTAGTGGTGGAAATGTTAAGCCAGAAAGATGATCAATGTGGTTGTTACTTAAATCAAGATATTCAAGCTTTAGAAGTCCAATAAATGCATCTGCTTCAACTGAAAATAAATCATTATGAGACAGAAATAAGCGCCGTAAATCTGGTGTTCCATAGAAAGCAAAACCATAAAGTTCTTTAATTCCACTTTGTAGTAAATAAAGTTCTTTTAAATTCTTTAAACCATCAAGCATCTCCCACTTTAAATAATCTATGATACAGTGAATGACGTACAGAACCTCTAGAGATGAAAGCTTTGAAAAGGCTTTTTCTGCACTAGTTATATCCACTCGCTGTAGTGATAAATATTTCAAATCTTGAAGATCATGAAATACATCATTTGTGATGTAAGTTGTTGCATTACTCAGTGACCCTTGCATATCAATGCTTTTTATTTTAGGGATAGTCTTGAGAATATTATGAGTAAAAATCATTACTGTATCATCATCTGCTTGTAAAAATGTAATGGATTCTGTATCATTAGGTAGCTCAACAATCGAATCCAGACTGTCATTTTTAAAAACACATAAGGCTGATTTTACCAGACTATTTTCATCTTTCCATCGTGAAATTGAAGTTTCAGTTGCAGTTTTAATTTCACATTGGCATTCAACCGGGCATGTTTTACCCCACTGAAGATCATCTGGTACCTAAGCATAGTAAAAAAATAAGTGATTTTTTACGTTGAATATTTAACATAAAAACATAAAATAAATCAATATTATTAATCTTTAAGTATGAAATAGTATAATGCAATTTATTAATAGGTTACGTGATAATGGGAAATCAGTTGTTTTAAATTTTGATTGAGAAATATTTATAAATGCCTTTTCATCTGCTTCTTTTTTAATTTGCATTGATTTATCTCTTTTTTTGTTTTTTAAACATACATTTATTATACATGAAGTTCAATATCTCGTAGTACATGTTTTAGGGAATAATTTAAATTATAAGACTTTTTTTCATTAAAACTAGATTTGTAATAAATCTATGGAATTATATAATCACGCATTATGTGTGTATTTTTAATGCAAATAAAAGAAAAAAGTATTTACTCTTAGCCCACATTCCCTTTTTTTTTGTTGTTTTGTTTTGGGTTTCTATGGAAGAACATATTCAATTAAATTTATTGGAAGATTATACTTTTAAAATTCAAATTATCATCATTATGATTATTATTGCTTTATGTAGACTTTTTAAATTAATAATGGAGCTATAATCATGAAACTCTAAACACTAATTTCATCTAATGAAATCATCCAGGAGGTAGCACGTGAAAATTTCTTGCTTTTGTAGAGTAAGGAATTGTATTCAATGCATCGAGTTAACAACATTAAGTTTAATATTGTTACTATTAATTTTTCTTTAAATTTTTTAAAGATTGTCATTAAGTTGTTTTCTTCTCATGAGTTTATCATATTTAGTTGTAGGAATTCTACAACAAAATATGATTAATTTTTCATTTTTTAAAAATCATCGATATGTGGTAACAAAGCAGTGATACAAACACAGTGCCTAAAGAAATTTCCCGAATTTCTTATAGCCTCAGTCTGCTCTTGATAAGATGCTAAACCAATGTCACTCAGAAACTGGAGACTTCCTACAGTTCTTTGTATTATTACATGGGTCTTTAAGACCACTCATGTTCATGCTGTATAGACTCGCCTTTGTATCTTATTTGTGGTAAATATAATAAGATACAATTATTTTTATGAAACCTAATTACATTGCTTTACTATTCTCTTTGCCAAAATTCTAAAATTGAAGTCATAAGAGTATTCAAAATGCAGAAAAGATTAATTGAGATTGCATTTGAAGTTGCTGTTCAGTTTGAAATGTGCAGTGAAAATTTTCATCATCTTACATCACCATTGGAGTTTGGGGGTATGGGTATCTATTTTGATTTAGATTTGGCTGTATATTAGTAGGAAATGAGTTTCATATTTATGTCATTATTTTATTAGTTCCTGAGAGAGATATCAGGTTTTATATAAGCGGAAATTTCCTTGTTTAGTAATAAAAATGGTATGGAAACTGTAGTCTTCTGTGATTTCTTTCTCTGTGTCTCTCTCTTCTTCTTCTTCTTCTTCTTTTTTTTTTAAAGCCTAAAGAGGTATTAGACCCAAAGAGCTATTAGTCTCAGAATGGCATTTTTTGTCGCTTTGCATTGGTTCGCTTTTCAAACTGTTGTCACCAAATATTATCGCTATGTATTATATTTAAGAAAAATAAATAATGAAGAATCTGTATGAATGTTTCTCGCACTGTGAAAAAAACAACGGTACTTGTAACCAAGTTTTCAATAACATAGTCCTCCACCTGAACATGGATACCTGGAAGCCCGAATTTTGAATTTCAAATTTGTTTTATTACCTATTTCAAATTTTGTAAAACTTTAATGAATTTTTGACTGACAAACTGAGAGATTTCAAAGTGAGGCATGGCAACACTGTACGGGAAAAAAAATTTTATCTTCAGTGTACAAGACTGTCTATCAAGAATTCTAAAAATATGCTGTTTTTAAATATTTTGTGATATAGTTGAATTGCATTTTATGTGATTTAAGAGTGAAGAACATGATATTTGATAAATAAAGGTAACACAAAACGTTAAAAAGAAAAGTCCTTTTGGGCATAATCTGAAAGTGTTCGGATTTCCCCCCCTTTCTTTTCTTTCTTTTTTTTTTATGTAAAAGTATATTACAAATTCTGTCCATTTTGATGAGGAATTGGAAGCCATCTGTATCATGTTCAGGTGGCTATATCATCATAAAATATTATTACAATATGGTCATTTTATCTGAGTCTTTCCAAGCTGTGGCTGAGTGGATAAAATTGCTAAACAATTGGTTGGTTTTCATGTCTTTTCCCATATGTAACGTGAAAAAAACTGAATTTCCTTAAAGAATAATCTTCAAAGGTATCCCTTTCCCTAGGAAGGTAGTTTTATCCATCTAACCTAACCTAACCTAACCTAACCTAACCTAACCTTTCTTATTTCTGTATTCTATTTCTAATCAATGAAATGCTGAAAATGTTTATTGTAGAAGACACCAGAAAAGTATTACAGAATGAAAAATATCTTCACATTATTAACACATAATGGATGTATTTTATGGAAAATCTGATTAATTTTTTAATTTTTGAAAGAACAATGAAAACGTAATATTGAATGTTTTACTTCTGATCCTAGAAGGCTTTTTCTTAACATGTTTGTCTTTCCTTTAATAAAATATCTTCACATTATTAATACATAATGGATGTATTTTATGGAAAGTCTGATTAATTTTTTAATTTTTGGAAGAACAGTGAAAACGTAATATTGAATGTTTTACTTCTGATGCTAGAAGGCTTTTTCTTAACATGTTTATATTTCCTTTATTTTGTCTTCTTTTTGCTAGACACAAGCATGGAATATATCAGAAATTCTTCTAATCTTGTCACATGGACAGGCAAATGTAGAAAGGAATTTTTCTATTAGTAAAATAATTGAAAACTGACCAACTTAAAAGATTCATCTTCTATGTCTCAGTACATCATATACAGGGCTGGCACTAGACATTTTTCCACTTGATGCAATCTGTGTTAGTCCTAGTACCTTCCTAAACTCTGCTCCCAGTGCCTGTCCTAAATTCTTAAAGTTTGCCATTTCTAGATTTTGTTGCTTGGTGCATCACTAAATTCTAAAAATTCTGCCACTGGCTCTGTACCCATCCCTGACCATATATCACTTCATATTTATTCTCAGTGTTCAGATTACTAAAGAAATAAAGTTAGCAGCTTCTTCTATACATTCTAAATACATGTAGTTTTTTAAAATAACGGAAATCTTGAAAGTCCAAAAATTCTAAAATGGAGGGGAAAAGAGAAAGATAATTATTCTTTAAAGATATATATAATTATTATTATGTAAATTAACCAATTGTTTATGATTTCAGCCTTTACAATAACTTCTCCTTTCTGTTTCCTCACCAGAATGCAAGTGGGTTAGGTAGTATTTAGACGAGGTTTTTGTATTGTAAGACAGAGTGTGTTTCTAGTCACCAGTTGCATGCTGCATTAGTTGCTGCCATCTCTGATAATTTGGAATTATTCACTTTGTATTATTGTTGCCAACATTTGAATTTGTTAGGATGATAATTACTGAGCCAACTTAAATTAAAATTAAATTGTTTAGTCTTTGACTACTAGGCCACATTTTGAATTTGAATTTGTCTGCTTCTCTTTAGTTACATCATCATGAGCTGTAGTTGATTTTGTTAGCATAAGAATTTCCATTTATATTCCAAGTTCTGTTTAAATAAAGAAGTTTAACCTTAGCTCACTTTGTAGTTACTTTCAGACATGATGATAATTTGCATAATGATCAAGGGTTTGAGACTATTGTTACGTGTTCATAATGGATTGAATTCACAAGTCGTTAAAAAGTTAATAAGATTTATTCTTTTCTCAATAAATAAAACAAAATACTGAAATATTTCCTTATAGATATTCGTACAATATCTCAAATGTTAAACAGAACTCAATTCAAAACAGAGAAAGTTAATCCAATCTCACAGCGAATTCGCTACAATCAATAACAGTATTAAGTAAACGAACAGTTCACTTAAAACAACAGCAACTGAGCTGAGGTGTTTTAATTCAGCTTTTATAAGCTTTTTAATTATTCATGAGAACATTCTGGTAAAATCTATAAATATCTCGATTTTTCTGGATGGCAACAGCAATTACGAGATATTTATTTATTAAATATTAAATGTATGTGCTCTTGTATTTTTACTTTTCCAACATAGCTTCAAGTTCGTCTGTGTTGTGCGGGAAATTAAAACAATTTTAATTACAATTCTAAATAAATACGAAATCTGTAACACTATTTAACTTTTACAGTTATATTATTTAACTTTTACAATAAGTAAAACTTCATAGGTATATTGTCTAGACATTGACACGTTAGGGGATAAAGCAAAAACTAGTAAGAACATTGGTTTGCCTATTGAAACAAATTTCTTATTGTTGAGAAAGATGCTTAAAGAAAAGAAATTGATGTAAATTAGCCAAAATGTCTGAGAAGGTTTCAAATTAAAAGGATGCGTAAATATTTTGTTATGTGTTGTTGCTACAAAACATTTATGCTTTTTATTTATGTATATCTTTTTTCCTAATATTGTTTAAGAATCAATATCATAAATTACATGTGTTTTAACTGTAGAATGTTATTAGATTATGGATTTTAATAGTGTTTTTTTAACAAATATTTTTTAAAAATAAAATTTAATAATAGTCATGTAAATCTAAAATGACTAATGATATACAGCTACTTAATTTTATTATTTTAACTAATAACTCACCCTTAAAAGTTATATTTGTATATTAAAGCAAGTTATTGCCTTTCATTAATCTTTACCATGGTCACAAGATACAACACAAAAAAGTAAAAATTAATATAAAACTTATTCCTTATAGCTTATGAGACTTAAAATAATACAAAACAACTTATCACCTATGGGGCTTTAGTGGCTTATTGGAACCTTAAAGTATGTTAACTGGGTTACAACCCCAGGAACTGTATACAAAGCTACGACACTAACTGCATCAGACAGACAGATCTCAACTAAGTTTCAGAACATGAGAACTGTGCCTGTGTCAGACATTCAGTTCTGTTCTGATTCGCAGGTTTCTCTCTAGGTAAGCAACAGCAGCGGCAACACCCAGTCATCTGTTATGAATCATGCTGATTATGATTTTACTTCACATTTTAACCTATGGCATTTGGCATAAAATCTGCCTGCTGTTTACTAAACTTCTAGACTGAAAACTAACTGAACATAAATAAAATGTTAATCGTCTTTAAAATATGTCCAACATGAGCCATGTAAATCTAAAATGAGTGAGGATATCTAGCTACTTAATTTTATTGTTTGTAACTAATTACTAACTCTTGAAAGTTATTGCCTTACAGCCTTTATAAGCGTAAAATATTTGATGCTTCCTGATAAATGGTGATTTTGTTCTCAAATTTGTTGTATAATTATGTTTAATAATAATGCAACATAATTATGGATCTATTTTATTTTTAAGATGATATTACAAAAGTGAAGTTTAGGCATAGGTAACTTTAATTGAATTTATTCAGTTCTCATTTGTTAATAAGTCCTTAAAAGTCCAACTTAACACTTAAAAAAGTAAAAAAGTTAAGTGTGCTCAAATGTGTACAACCCCTGGGAAAAGTTTTACACTTATTTAGTTTACTTATATAGTTTAAGATATTTTTTGTCCATGTGTATATCAGACTTTTATTTTTAAAGGTGCTAAGTTTTATCTATAACTGTAGAAAAAAAATTTTAAATGGATTTATTTTTTTTATCTGTATATTAGTTTTATCTCTTTTAATTAAGTTTCTCTAGTATAATTTGATAAAAATTTTAGATAGAATTCTGTTAGGCCTCTTATTTCTTCAATGCTTGGATGCTTGATCTGTTAGTTTTAACACAGAATCTGAGGGCTGTTTACATAAGTGAAGGAGTGCTCCATAAATGAATTTTTAAAAAAAAATGAATTCATATTTATGTTATATGAGGTAAACTGTAAAAACCTCATGCACAGTTATGGTATTTTATGGTTTAATCATTCTGCAAAAATTCTGTGAAGGTTTTAAGCAAATTTTCTGTTTTAGGCAATTTCCTTATCTTTTATAGGTAGGTTTTTGTGTTCCATCATTCATATAATATTCTGTTCTATTGGATATTTCAAATAGTAATTTTTTGTGAGATAATTAAATATATATTTGCAATAATACAGATAATAAATACTTATCAGGATTATTTCTTCATCGTAATATTCTACTCAGATAATTTCTGGTAATTTTTGCTGAATACTTTTAGAGGCTTATTGCATTTATCCCCAGGAAGTTTCTTTCCGTCTTGCTATTTACTGATGTGTAATTTAATTTTCATGGCACAAAGTATCCTCCCTCCCCCCCCAAATCTAAAATACTGTAATAAAAATATTTGAATAACAAAACTTCACTACAAAATTTTAAATCTCTTGCTCAACTGGGGTGGGAAATTATACTTCTGAGGGAGGAGTTTCGTAGTTTCAGGGGTGGAAATATGGCCAGACTTTTATTTTTACTTGTTAACTATTTAGTTTTATTTTATGAATTTAAAAAACTGTTTTTATTCATGGTTTGGTACTTATCAAAATTTTCTGTACTTTTTTTCTTGTTTCATTTATAAAATACATTTAAAGTAATCTAAATTTTAAGTAAATGTTTAGGTATTTTTTGAGTTTTGGAGATGAGGGGGAGGGAATTATCATCTAGCAATTGTGAAAGGTGTGCATGCGGCAAAAAAAGTTGAGAACCATTGTTCTATCCCCATTTCTGGGTAATGTTTTCCCTCCATCCCAATTGTAAGCAATCATGTATTTCTGCTACTTTATGCTGTATAATGTAAAGTGGCAGCTGAAATTATCTGAAAATTCTGCTGGTGTTGGATTCAAGTGATAAAAAGAAGCAGTAATAAAGTAGATAGTAATTATATAATAATATTATAATATCTGATGGATTGAGAGCTTCTCAAAAAAGTATTTGTATGTAAATTTAGTTGGAGGGGATTAGTTAATAGATTTTTTATGCATAATAAAATGAGTTATTACAGTATTTATACATAAATTTAGCCAAGATTCTTATTGCAGAAGACAAGGCAGCTGAAATTGAAATTAAAGTCAATGCTTGATTAACTTAGGAGTATGTATTTCTCTGGTTTCAGTGTAGTTGATCTCTAGAGCATACATTTTTGTATTTGCTGTTGATTTTAACCGACAGCTGCATCCATATCTGTATGCTTTATCTGATGCGTGATATTCCTCTAAACCTTATATATTTATTTCCATATTTAATTTTAAATCTTGTATAAAAATTCAGTTTTATAAAGGAAAATTATATTTAAATACATTACATATTTCTATCAATTTTTAAATAATTTTTAAAATTTACAAAATTTTATTCTCAATGTTTTGTTTATAATATGTTTGATTATTTTAAAACTATTATTTAATTTTTTTCCAGGATTATTGAGCAGAGTTATAAAAATATGAGCAATTAAGCAAAAATATTAATTTAAATTAATCAGAGGTAGAGAACCTGTCTTTAGAGTCTGACCAGACCTTACAGAACAGGCATCTGAACATTAACATAGTTAAAAATGACAAAACATATATTTGATTATCTAATTAAAAATTATAGTATTAAAATAAATGTGCAATTGATTCCAGGTATGTAGTATGATTTTAATTTTATCAAGGCTTAACTTGTAATTGAAAAGTTTACTTGTAAAAGCAGAATAAATAAAATAATTCAGCAAAAAAGTTGGTAGTATTACTTGTAAAAAGAGAATAAATAAAATAATTCAGCAAAATAGTTGGTAGTATAAATATAAAACTATCATAATTATTCTTACTTGCAGTGTCTCTGTTATCCATATACTGAGTATGAGCAGATAGTACACTTTTGAAAGCAATGGCATGTTTTAAAAATTTTCTTCTTATGCCTTTGTTTTTTAATTGTAAATTGAAAGCATTTCAAGTAGCTGAAATGATGCCCTTAGAAATGTGTATGTAACTTCTTTATGTGATTGGACTGTTGTTGGACTGTTAGCTGCATATAATAAGGGATAATACTAGCTTTAGGTGGACGGATATAGCTATTTCCTGTTTCCTGTGTTTTGAAGATCAACCCATTGCTTTGCTTCCTTTAGATTGTTGGTCTTCTTTATTTTTATACTTCATCTGCTGTATTTCCTTCTTAGATATTAGTGCTTTAGTGAATGAGCCCTTAAAGGAAGTAGTTGCTGTAATTCATTTGCTTTTATTAAAAGAAGAGAAGAACACTCTATGTTTGAACGATCTTTTCCTCCCTTTTGAATTATATTCATATAAAAAAATCCTAATTTCAAAATATGAAGTTACATTTCACACAGTGAAAAATAATAATTTTTTTATATATAATGAGGTAATATAAATCTGTGGGTATTTTTAATGTGAGCATAATTTAACATGTGTTTAATAAATTTATAATTTGGGAAGGTTAAAAACATAATTTCCTGCCATATTTCTTATACTTACATGCAAAAGTGTAATCCAATAATATGTAAATATGTTTGCAAAGTATGCCTTTTTCTCAAAAATTTTTAAACTCTTGTTTTGTGCTTTATTTTCATGAGTTTGAAACATAAAAAAATTCTTAAATTTTGAAATTATTGATTTTTCTCATTTTCTTAACAGATGTGCCAGCAAGTGGTATGTATTTTATGTCATACGAATGGCTTCAAAGAGTGTTAACTCCACCAGGAAAAAGGTACAGTTGCAAAATCACATTTGCATATTCACCTATAAAGTTCAAATATTCAATATATTGTGCTTTATCTTATCCATATTTTACTGTAATATTAAGAAAACTGGTACTACTATAATCCTGTAAGCCAACCAATATCAAACCAAAGTATAATTTTGCTGACAAATTTTTTGTGCAGTAATAATTTGTGTATGTTATAAAATTTGTTCTAATAATGAAATATTTCAAGCTAAAATTCCTTTATAGAGTTAAAAATTTTTAAATTTAATGCCAAAGCATGGAGCAAAAGGATCCTGTGTTTAGGATAACAATTTGTACTCTTTCTTTAATTTCAATTTGCCATAATGAATTTAATAATTGAAAATAAGTGGGAAATTGATAACACATATATGTGACCTGTGTTTAGGATAAAAATTTGTACTCTTTCTTTAATTTCAATTTGCCGTAATGAATTTAATAATTGAAAATAAGTTGGAAGTTGATAACACATGTATTTTATGAAATAAAGTAGAAATTATTCTGCATCTAACAGCTTATAATTTAAAATATGAAATTTTTAGTCTAATTATTCAGATACAAATTTCAAAATATTATGTTAAAAGATTAAATGGTTTCATTATTATGTATCTGTTATGGGTGAGAACACATAGCGTGTGTTTTTTGACATGGTTTTTAAGCATTAAGGAAGTCATAAAGACATATAGTACTCTATTTACATATATAAGACTCTATTTTATTACAACTGCAGGCAGTGCAAAGCACTGAGTGCTTAAAAAAGGAGTGTTACTTATTTTTAAATCATTAAAATCTATGTGAAGAATGAATCTACCTTAAACTTATCAGAATAATTTCAATGGCAGTCGCTGAGATTGACTTAAGAATGCTATTTATAAAATTATTTTTTAATGTAATTTCAATGGCAGTCGCTAATATTGTCTTAAGAATGCTATTCATAAAATTAATTTTTAATGTAATCAAAGATATTTCCTTTATTAAATTCTCACAATTTCTTCATTAATTGTCTTGAAGTTTGACCAAAGAAATTTTAGTAACAACTGTGAAATTATTTAAATCTGCAGTTCTTTTATTTGCATTTCAGCATAAGTTACATTTGGAGTTGTAGCTGAAGTGTATGTAAGTGATACAAGCCAATGCCAGATATAAAATTAAGAAAAATTCATTTTTAGATTAGTTTTGTTCTAAACTTGTCTATTTCTATCCTCTTCTTCCAGAAACTAAAGCATTCTACTTATTTTTGCTTGGTTAAACTTATGCAATAACTTTTTGCAACTTGAATATAAATATAGCTTTATCTTAATATGCAAATTTTAAGATTATTAAATATTTTAATAAAATGTTTCAAATTTGAGTATCATTTGCAATCTTTTTCAAATTCTAGTGTTTAAACTTTTTTTATTAAAAAAAAAAAAAAAAAAAGGATAGCAGCCGGCTTGAAATTTTTATGAGAAAATAAAATAAATAAATAAACTATTTTAACTATTTTTAAAATACAAGTTATGGGTTGAAAATTGGCAGGCTAGTAATAAAATAATCTGTGTTGTGTCCTTGATCTTAATATTCTTGCTCTCATTTTAAATTAGAACTTTTCTAAAGCTTTGTTTGTGTACATGTAACTCAGCATGTTATCTGATTTGTTTTACTTTGTCTTGTTTATATTAAGTTTATACACATATTGAGTTATTAGAAATCAGATCAATCAGTGTGCTGGTAACATAAATTGAGTAATGCTATTTTTTAACATTCAGACATTTTAGATGTGCAATGTTAATATTGAACAAATTTTTCTGATATGATAATTTATAACACATATTTTCATTTTTATAAAGATTCTGTTTTAAAAAAAAGGATATGTAAAGCATCATTGTATTTCTATTTAATTCATTACATTATTATCATTGTTTTCTTTTGTGTTTGTTATTAAATTGTTATGAGGTACCTATGAGAAAACTATAAATGTTAATATAATGTAAAATATATGATTGCAGCCGGAATGATCTTAGTGTGTGGAGAACACTTTTAGCTGGAGGTACAGCAGGTATTTGCAATTGGATGGTTGCTATACCAGCTGATGTGCTGAAATCTCGCTTACAAACAGGTGAGCCAGATATTTAATAATAGTATTTTAAATCAAAGTCCATTGTTTATTATGATTTGCATAATAAAAATTCCAACTTAAATATTTTAATTTTAGAGTTATGTAAGTACAAATATACAGCATTCAATATACTATATTGAATGGGACAAAAAGAATAGCATAGTACAAATTCTGTAATTGATTTGTTAAGCTGAAACAAATTAATTCTGAAACTCAACTGAGTCCCCAAACATTTCTGTCTTGAGTCAACCCATGTGGCACCCAGCGATTGAGCTTGTACATCAAGTTTATGCAATGCATGGCATGACTAATGGACATGGCACTAATGTCTAACTCCTTAGCAAGCTCTCCAATGGTTCCATACTGATTTTCTTCCAGAAGTTCTCGCAGGTAGCCCTCATCAATATCAGTAGGCCGGCCAGAGTGCTCTGCTTCTTGAAAGTCATAGTCTTTGTTTTTGAACTTTTGGTATCAAACCTTCACAGTATCATGTGATACAACATTAGTACTTAAAACTGTACACATATTTTGGTGACATTCTGTAGCTCTCATGACCTTCACACCTTGCAGCATGTAATTAATAGCCCTTCTGGATGACCCGAAGTGCTTTGGCAGAATGCTATCCAAGGTTACGTTTGACATGGTCAAACTGTATCCCTTTCGATTTTTTTTCATTTTGTTAAATAAGATCCATATTCTCTTAGATGCAAATGAAAGTGTTGCATGAAAGTCATAATTTGATTTTTTTTCAAAGTGTTAAATCATATGCATACACATACAGATATATATAAATGAAGAATTACCTCCTAGGGAATGTGAAGTAAAATTTAAATCATAAATGTGTACTATTTTGGAAATCAAAATTTGGAATTTTTAATTATTTAAACTGGGACTGATAATTAAAATGCTTAATTAATAAAAAGTAAATTTAAATAAGAGAATCATTGCTGATTTCATAGAAAGATCCCACTTTTCAAGGGGAACTGGAATCTCTCCATACAACCACTAGTTCATGAAGACTGCATTTCATCATTTTGCATTTCTGAACAAAATCTCTATTCCAATTTTAAATTTCCTAATGAATTTTATAAAACCTGAATTTTAACCATAAAGTTCAGAAATGTGAAATAGTTCCTTGACTCGATGATAGACAATTAATTTAAAAAAAAAAGAATGAAAAATATATGAAAAAATGAAATAAAAATTAAGAAGCAAATGAAATGGAAGAAATATACAAATAAAAGTCTAATAAATAATGGATTTTTACATATTAATAGGCCAAAATTAACTCTAAATTTTACTTACATTTTACCCTAACCAAAGGTGATTTCAAATTGGTGCCTTCACAGCAACATGCTTGAAGCTACTGAGAGTTGCCATAATTAAAGTTTGGAAGAGTCAATTTTACTGTTATGTTATTAGCTGCATCTGTATTGGCATGAAATTGTGACAGGATGCAGGTTGCTGTTGGCACAAAATTTCTTACAGTGTGGCATGATTCAGTATAATAAAATTAGACATAGTAAAAACTGTTTGGTAAGAATAGTAAAAAAATAAAGAAATGCAGAGTAAAACTGAAAATTTTATAATTAACTTGGCTGAAAGTCAATGCAAAATACTGTTGCATGTATCATCCATTTTCCTTGGCAGTTATTGTCACTGCATGACACATAAGATCTTTATCTTCACTGCAACCTTGAATGTAGCCAATTTTCAGATTGCTGCCATTCAGCAAAACATAAGATGTTTAGCTTAAGTAATTCATAATCATAAAGTAATTACTTCTGTTAATTGCTTAGCAGACTAATTTAAAAAGAGTATATTAATTTTTTAAATTAATTTAATAATTTAAATTCCCATTTTATTTCTTAATAATATATCTAATTAATAGAAATTAAAATTTATTTAATTAATTAACCAATTAAGATTTTTTCTATAACATTATTATAATTTATGGAAATAGTTTTCAATACTGCATACAAACTTGATATAAATAATTTATTTTTATGTCATCATAAATGTGAAATTTAGTGATTGCTAATTGTCAATAAATGATACCAATTCAAACAATAATACTTTTTAGTAGTAATTTCAGTTTTTTCCAATTATTTCTGTTTTAATAAGTCAAATTTTATGAATGTCCTCCCCCCTTTCTGAAATCACGATTTTGCAAATTAGTGATGATTTGATATGGTACTAAGGACATGATAATCATGTTAATTTGGGTTATATTTTAAAATATGGATATGTTGTGTTTCATTATGCAAGATGTTTAAATGGAAGGTGAATTTATAATGTTATACTTAGGACTAAGGAAATGGGAGAATAAGGAGAAATTGTAGCAAGTGTTGTAAACATCTGATATCTTAGTGTAATACAGTGAAATACATTTAAAGCGAAAATGCTTAAGATGAAATATCAGTTAACATGAAATAATACAACAGTCCTGAGAAATTGCTATGTATTTTTATGCATTTTTCCCCTCTTAACACGAAACAAAAATTGCTTAATACGAAAAGATTTCCCTTCTGGGAATGAACAAAATACGTAAACACCAACCGCACGGGGGGTATTTAAGAGGGGTGTGAAATAAAAAGAGGTGGTTTCACATATTTCGTAGAAAGAAAGCTAACTTGGCTTTAAAATATCCTCAAAATAGCCTGTGACACGAGCTAATTTTGTTTATATAAGCAACTTTCACTCCCCCCCTACAAAACTCCATACTAAAGCATCTCATCTCTCATCATTTGGCCTTGGAATTCACAATGTTCACCGATTGGATCATTAAAGTTAAATGATGGATTCTTATGAGAAAAGCATGAGGTTGCAATTATAATTAATAATTGTTCGGCTCACCCTAATGTTGTATTGAAAACTATAAAGCCTACCTTTTCGCCTCTGAATACAAGTGTCTTGCAGCCTTGTGATCAAGGGATTATACAAAACATAAAATTTTTCTACCAGAAGCAACTGCTCTGAAAATATTTAATCACAGTCAAAGCAAATGAAGATTTCTCGATCAGTTTATCAGGTGCTCTTCATATGTTGCACTCTGCATTGAATTCAATGACTCCAAGGATGATTGAAAATTGTTTTTGTCATGCAGGATTCTCAAAAGTTTCAGATTCTTTGGCACCAAAAGAAATGGAGAAAGTCTGAAGAATATGTTGTAGGGGATGATAATGTGTGTACAATCACAATTATAGTAGGTGAAGACATTTTAGAGTTTGTTCAAAGCTCAAAAAACATCATTAGTGTAGATTCCAACAACGAAAATGAAACGAATGATGCAGCTTAATATTCTCACGTCATCCGAAACGAGGGACATCATGAAAAGTATGTGCAGTTATTTAGACGCACATTCGAATGATGAAATCAACAACAAAATGGACGACATCGAACAATTTGATGCCAATAAAGACAATGCAAAGAAAAATATCAGATCATTTTCCCAAAACTCAATAAATGTTTTGTTTTTCGAAAAACTTTAAAATTTTCTGTTAAATTTTAAGTTCTTGTGGACGTTTTAGTTTAACTGATTTTTTTAAATACATGCATATATACATATCTATATAAATAAAATGTACTCTAATAAATTTAATTTTGTTGAATATATATAAATTCAATATAAAAGTAATTGAATGTAAATTAATTAGCTCAAGACTTGCGCTAAAGCTGCAAAGTAATAAAGCAAATTCACAATAAATTATAAAAAGAAAAAATTTTCTATATAACATCTCCAAGGAACAGAAATTCAATTTAAAATCATCTTCAAAAAGGTATTGTCAGAATTTAAAAAAGAATGTTCCAGTTGTTCTTTGCTTTAAAAACAGTTAAGAAAAAACTTAATCGCAAAAATGCCAAAATCAAAGGTAAAATTTATTTATGTATTGAAAAACCAGTTATTGCTATTGATAGCAGATTAATCGACTTATCAAGGGGATAAACCAATCTACCATCAATTTACAACAACTAAAATAAGAGAGAGTGTTTCATCTTACGTCCAAGGAAGTATCAATTATTTTCTAGATTCAATTTATAATTCACAATTGATACTCAATCAAAATAAAGATATTTGTCCACTTAAATCAAAAGAATCCTGTTAAATAATATTTAAAATTAAAGTTTCTCATTAAGAACACAATTAATCTGAATGAGATGCTTACTTTAGAAGACATATCCCCTTGATAAGTCAATTAATCTGCTATCAATAGCAACAACTGGCGTTTCAATACTTAAATAAGTTTTACCTTTGATTTTGGCATTTTTGCGATTTAAGTTTTTTCTTAACTATTTTTAAAGCAGAGAAGAACTGGAACATTCTTCTTTAAATTCTGACAATACCTTGAAGATGATTTTAAATTGAATTTCTGTTCCTTGGAGATGTTATATAGAAAGTTTTTTTTATTATAATTTATTGTGAATTATTGCTTTATATATGTATATATATACACAGCTGGCCACCGTAAATGCAACACCCTGAAGGAAGCATGCAAATAACATGAAATTTAAAACATGCATTAGTGGAGGTGAGATATGCAAATGATTAGAATTTCAGCGCAGACGCACATCACGTGTGCCTGTGGCACCACTTCAAAGCGTTATTTAAGGCTTGGAGTTTTCGTCGATTTCAAGTTCGGCAATTGTGCTTTTCTTGTGGTTTTTAAAAAAACAAACGATCAATTATGCCTCTTAGTAAACAGCAATCATTGTTTGATCCCGAGTTCGATAGAGGAAGGATATTGACCTACTGAGAGTGTGAATTATCTTTCAGGGAATTCGGTAGTCGTGTTGGACGAAACCAAGCAACTGTAATGCAGATATGTGACCGTTGGCTGCAGGAGGGTACGACAGACTGACGTGTGCGATCGCATCCACCTCACTGCACCACTTCACATAATGACAGGAACCATTGTGTACATGGCAGTGACGGACGGATCGCTCAGTCACATCACGAACCATAGCACAGCACATTGAGTCTGTAACACATCATCCAGTGTCTGCACGTACCATTTGATGCTGTTTACAGCAGAGTGGTCTGTCCGCAAGATGCCCATTGCTTTATCTACCCTTGGCGCAGAACCGCAGATATCTCTGCTGCCAGTGGTGCGATGAAAGAAGGATGTGGATGGCAGAATGAAATGAAATTGCTTTACTGACAAGTCATGCTCCTGTCTGCAACACCACGATGGTCGGATTCGAGCTTGGAGACACTGTGGAGAGAGGATGCTGAACAGCTGCGTTATGCACTGCCACACTGGTCCTGCACTGGGTATTATGGTATGGGGTGGTATTGGATATCACTCTCACACTCCTCTAGTGCACACTGCCAGTACTTTAAACAGCCAGTGCTACATCTCCGAGGTGTTGGAGCCAGTTGTCCTTCCTTACCTTCAAGGCTTGCCCTCAGCCATATTTCAACAGGATAATGCACGATCACACGGATTGTCCAAAGGTTCCTCATCAATCACCAGATTGAATTGCTTCCCTGGTCCGCTCGTTCTCCAAAATTTTCGCCGATAGAAAACATGTGGTCCATGGTTACTGAACGATTGACCCAGGTTACATCTCAAGTTGCCACAGCAGATCAACTTTGGCAATACGTGGAAGCTGCTTGGTCTGCTGTACCCCAAGAACACATCCAAAGTCTCTTTGAATCAATGCCGAGGCGTTTGGCAGCGGTGATCTCCAACAATGACAGCTAATCTGTTTACTGATTCTGGAAGGAACCACACTTCACAGAAGTGTATAAGTTTAATCATTTGATACTTGGTCACCATGTTGTCTACTAAATAAATTTTGTTGTGATGTCTCTTGTCTTTCTTGGCGTTGCAATTTGGGTGGCCAGCAGTATATATATATTTGCAATATCTTTTAACACGAAAATATATTTCAGTCCCCTCAGTTTCGTGTTAAACAATTTTCACTGTATATGTATATTTATGATGCAAGAATATCAAAAAGGGAAAATATCAGCTTTGATCTGAAAAATTAAAGGTATCTAGTGTCTTTTCATCTTTGAAACTTTTTCCAGTGACTGCTCTTTTTATGATGTAAAAAAAAAATTATTTGAGTAATGGGTTTATAAAATTGCTCAGTTTCTTTTTTATGTAACCATTTTGTGAAGTTTATATTTTCCTAATTTATATACATTTTGTTTTAGTGTACTTATTTTTGTTATTTATATGTTTTTAGTCTTCTAAGTGTTTCTAGTTTAATAATTAATGAGTCAAATTATTGTGTTACATGATTTACAAATATCCTTTATCTGTGTACCACTGCATGAGAAAACAGGAATAATGTCTACTGATATTAGTGTTTTTTGAAACGATGTTTTTTATGTGGTTATCCTTGCTAAAATTAGTTTAAATGTGATAAAAATTTTCATTTCTGTCTCCACCCCCTTTTTATTTATTTATTTTTTTATTATTTATTTAATGTTTTTATAGCTCCTGAAGGTACTTATCCAAATGGAATAAGAGATGTCTTTAGGCATGCAATGAAAGAGGAAGGGGTTAGAGCTTTATATAAAGGGGCTACCCCAGTCATGTTGAGAGCATTCCCAGCTAATGCTGTAAGTAGAGTTCACCTTCACATTTATATCTTAAATATAATTATTTGCATTAAATTTTATTTGTGTACAAATTTTTACTGCAAATGCAAGCTGTTACTTAAAATTTAAAATTTTAATGGATAAGTAAAATTCTGTATATTATGTTGCGCCCCTCAGGGGAATATTTTATCTAGTTTTACTAAAAGTTTCTTAAAAGTTTTGACAGTGTGACTTGCGGTTTGATTGATTTGCAATTTTCATTTTTTGTAAAATAATTCGTCATGTGTTTGGTGAAGAATGACTTTTTTTTGCTTATGTGCCATAAAACTTAACTTAACCTAAACGTAATACTGTTGTGAGTAAAATCCAAAAACTGGATCATCAGTCTGAGGAAGGTAAAAAGCATCTGAAAGTAATGTGAGTAATGTTAACAAAAATGGGTTTTTGACTTTATCAGTCGTATTTGGAAAACTGGCAAAACTGAAATGCTGAAAAACCAACTGGAAAACTGGCAAAACTGAAATGTGTATTTTAATTAGTCCAAAGGGGCTTTGTCCCTGAAGGACTATTGTTTTTGTTTTGCGATTTTGCGTCGGAAACATTAAAAGCCTGATGATCTTATTACTTGACATTCCTTTAACTCAATGATCACTTTTTTAAAATCACTAGATGATTTCTGATCGTCAAGCAAAGCATTATCTTTGAAATGATTGAATGGTTTATTAAATACTAGATTATAACAATTTCTAACATTGTCTATATAGTATAAACAGTATAAGTACATTTTAATTAGTCCAAAGGAGCTTTGCCCCTGAAGGACTATTGTTTTCGTTTTGCGATTTTGCATCGGAAATATTAAAAGTCTGTATCACGGTTGTCACAAAATATTGCAGTCCTGTATTATATTTAAAGAAATGAAATAATGAAGAATGTGCATAAATGTATGTATATTTCTCGCAATGTGATAAAACGACGGTACCTAAGGCCATCGAATTTTGAATGCCGTAATCCTGCTGCGAATATAGGCCTCTGCAAGCCCAAATTTGAAATTTGTTTTATTAACGATTTAATATTTTGTAAAACTTTAACGAATTTTTGATTAACAAACTCAAGGATTTCAAAGCGGGCAATGGCAACGTTGTACAGAAAAAAACATTTTTATCTGCAGCGCATGAGACTGTGTGTAGAAAATTCTAAAGATATGCTCAGTTTAAAATTATTTTGCGATATTGATCTTTAACTGAATTTTATGGTTTAAATGCGAAGAACATGATATTCAATAAATAAAAGTAACATACAAAATGTTTAAAAAAACACCCCTTTGGACATAATTTAAAATCTGAAACCTTTCAGATTTTATTTTAATTTTTTTTCTAATAAATTTAAGTTGGCTGTTGATACTTTAAAAGTGTACTGAATTATTTATTTATTTTTATTCTTTAAAGATGCTAACTTCTGTTATCAGGATCGAATTCAGGAATGTTTATATGTATGTGCATATGTATGGATGTATGTGCCTATATGTGTGAGTGTACACACAAATGCATACATATGTACACATGTACATGCATACATGAATACACAGACATGCATACATAGATGCATTTCTTAATCTGATCCCAATAACGAAAAATTACCTTAAAAATTTATAGGTGATTAATGCTATATTGTTTAGAAAGTCTTTTTAGAATTGTTTATTTAATTAACATTCATTATTAATGGTTTATTTATTATTTTTTATGTCTTATATTTAGAATTACCTGTTACATGTGTCAAAGACATATGCTAGACATATGCTGGAAAAAATTAAATGAATAGCAAAGAAACTCATTAACTTGAATGATTTTGCAGCTAAGAACATGAAACTTGGCCCTAAGATATTTATTGTATCATGCCTGACATATCTTCAAAATGCAGAATTGCCTAGTTCTGCAAAAAATAAATTTGAATAAGAACATAAGAAATGTGATATTTATTGGGATAGGGAAAAGTTGGTGTGATTTAAATCTTGACCTGGTTATCTTGACATCATGCCTTTCCTGACATCCTGACATGCCTATCCTGACATCATGCCTTTGATTGCTTTTAGGTTTTAGAGATGTTTGTCAGGGTCTATCCTCCTTTCACTCTCTGAACTGTATGCCATTTCATATAATCCATCATAGGCCTTCTGAATGACATGTTCCACCTTCCAAATGCAAAAATTTTATCCAACTATTCATACAGTTCTTGAAATTAAAATTTGATGACTTACTTTCACTCTTTTTTCATGCATTCTGAAAAAATGGGAGTGTAATTTTGACTATTGCTGTATAGTATAAGTGAATCTCTTTGCACTATGTGATAATATTGACTTTGAGCTACCATCCAACTGCCTTTCATTGGACATCACTTAAGAGAATTAATGTGAAGTTTATATATATATATATATATATTTCCTTTAATTCTTGCCACCAGTATATTGAAATCCAGTTTCTGTTTAAAACTTATGAGTAAGAAATAATGTTGAATGCCTGAAATATACTGAATTTTAAATGAATTTGAAGAATGGTAAAAATCTGAATTTGATTTGAGACTTTTTTTTTTTAATATTGTTTCTGTTAATTCATTTCACATCATGTAGATAGTTGGATGGATATAAAACTTGTATACATATATTATAGAGTCTGTTTGGAGGGGGGGAAGAAGATTACAAATTTCATTTCCTTAAAAATAGTGATTCTTTACATCGTTTTCCAGTATAAAATTTCTTAAAATAAGGTAGAAAATTCCATAAAAACATTTTCAGCTCTAGATAAGTAAGTTTTTATGATAGAAAGTCTAATTGCTTTTGTTAGTATCATAAAGCAAAAGACAACTTGAAAAAAATGCTCATTTTGCTGCTGTAAGTTATTTGTAAGAAATTCTATACCCTTTACATGATGGACTGAAGAATAAAGATAGCAAAATTTAGCTTACCTTTTGAGCACCCAGCAGTGCGGTTAAGTCTCCGAAACTTCATTGGTGTGAGGGATATATCCATTAATGATAGGATGCATACTTAATCACATTTATTCAGCTGTAACTAAATATAAAGTGACAGATATGTTGATGTTTGCATACAAGCACATAAGAAAGCTTATAATAAGGAAGTAAAGAACAAGAGTATCATGGGATATAATAATTGGGTGTGATTGACGTAGTTGGTGTGGTTGATGCGCGCACAGCTTGGCATTTCTAGGATTACCAAAAGTAAGTTCAAAAATAACATTTTCTTCTTTTCAAATGCCTGATTAATTTACAACAATCCCCCCTTTAATCATGCATTTGGGAATTGTTAGTAATCAGATTTAGCTCACTTCTTAATTTCAGAAATTTTGGTTTGGGCAATGGCTTAGTGAAAATATCTGCAATCATGGAATTTGTATTGCAGTATGTTATTTCGATTGTTTTATCTTCTTCCATTTCTCTTAAAAAGAAATATTTAACATTAATATGCCTGGTATTAATTTTCCTCTGTTTTATCAGAGCTATTGTGGGCTTATTGTCCTCAAATATCTTAATGGGTAGTGTTTGAGGTAGTCTAAAATCTTTAAGGAGATCTAGTACCCATTTGAACTCTTGAGCAGCAGTAGCTGCAGAAATAAACTCGGATTCGGTAGATGATAAGGAAACACAATTTTGTCTCTTTGTGGACCAAAATATTGCGGTTTCCCCCAAAAAAATTAATTTCCACCCGTTGACCGTCTCGTGGTTAAATCAGATGCATAGTCAGCATCAGTATAACAGGAAAGTGCTGGTGGGCTATCAGAGTCAATTTTCAGGTAAATGTTCTTTGTATAGTTCAGGTATTGAATCACTCTTAGAACTGCTTTCCAGTCCTTCTCCTTTGGAGACTCATTTTTCCTGCTTAACAGATTCACTGCTAAGGTAATGTCTGGTCTGGTTACAGTGGTTATGTATAATAAGGCTCCGATGGCTTGCCTATACTTCGTATTATCCACTGATGGAGAGACGTC
>KK113948.1:0-91902 GCA_000611955.2 Stegodyphus mimosarum
GTTTTCATAGATCAAAATTAAATTATATGAAATCATTTAAGGATGTGTTGCTAAAGTAAAAATAATTTTTCAATTCAATCGTGCAATAAATCGTATTAAGTTTATTGCATCCATTATAATGCATTATAATTCCAGACTATGCAACTCATGCTCTTGTTTTTATGGTACGTGGGTTGTGTAAAAAATGGAAACAAGTTTTTGGTTACTTTTTTGCTTCTCACACTACACCAGGTTTTATGTTATGTACTTTGGTTATGGAAGCCCTGTCAAAATTATTTGACTGTGGTTTGACACCTGTGGCTATTGTATGCGATGGTGGTGCTAATAATATGATGTGTTACACCAAAGCTATGAAAGTCACAGAGGATAAACCATATATTATGTGTCAAGATAAAAAGGTGTTCACACTTTTTGATGTGCCTCACCTTTTAAAATGCTTGAGAAACAATTTTTGTAAGTATGATGTTAAATTTTTAAATGATCATATTGCTAGTTGGGAGCACATTAAATCTTTGTGGGAGTTTGATAGTAAAATGACTCACAGATGTGTTCCAAAATTATCTGACCGCCATGTTAATGTAGATGGCCTTAGCGCTATGAGCGTGAAATTAGCTGCTCAAGTATTTAGCTATTCTGTAGCATCTGGCTTATGTTATCTCAGCGCATTGGGTGCTCTACCAGCATCGGCTAGTCATACAGCTGACTTCTGTTCAAATGTCAATAAATTATTTGACAGTTTGAACAGTCGTAAAATTAAACATGCTAATGATTATCTTTCAGCAGTAAGTAAGAATTCTGTGCACTTGGAGACTTGGGCAAAAATGTTGGATTTTATTAGATCAATTGAATTCCAAACAAAGAAGAAAATATCATTTCCTAGTTTGTTTGAATGGAAATTGACTCTGTCTGCATTCTAGCAGTTGATTCCTATTCTCCTACAAGAAGTTCCTTTTATTTTGATGTGTCGTTTTACTCAGGACGCCTTAGAAAATTTTTTCTCTGTTGTCAGACGCAGAGGTGGTAACAATGACCACCCCACTGCATATGACTTTCAACAGAGGCTAAGAATTCTAATGGCACAGAATATAATTAGCATTAGCAAGTTATCTAACTGTGAACCTGATAATGATACAGTTTTGATACCTGCTGAATTGCTTACAGTTACAGAGAATTCTGAGCCATTTTTAGGCAATGAAGAAAATGAATTGAAAATTGATTTCAATGACCCCGTATTTTCATCCACTGATTCTGCATCTAATGTTCCTGATGCAGATGCATTATATGATGTATATGATCAAAATTCGTCAGCCTATGTTGCTGGATTTATTGCTAAACGGGCATTGAAACAATTTGAATGCTGCATATTGTGCAGAAGTCTTCTTAAAACAGAGAAGTCACTAGATGTGCACACATATTTCTTGTACTTTAAAGAATTTGATAATGTAAGAGATGGATTATTTTACCCCTCACAACAGTTCACTTTATCTGTCTGTGAGATGGGTCAAAAGTTCAAAATTTTATATGATAAATTGTGTCATCAGAAAGGTATCAAATCCAAAATTACATCCGAGCTGAAAAACGTCAGTCATGATTGGCTTAAATGCCATCTTCATGCCATTCAGTTGTGGGAATATATTGTTAACTCTTATGTTCAACTAATGATATATTTCAAATTAAAAGAAAAAAATAAATCATTATTATGCAAAAGAAAATGTAAGAAAAAGTTGAGCAAATTGAAATGAAATATATTTTTGCATATATGTGTATGCATATATATTTATATGAACAAATATTTATGTATTTTTGTATGAAAAAATATGCTTCATTTATAATATGCTTGTTCATAAAAACAAAAAATGCCTTATCAAGAATCAATCAGGCTTACTTCAGATGAAAGCATAAATGTTATGAGTATGTTGTTAAATCACATTACTGGATGATATTTTTACACTGAATGGGATTATATGCAAGTGTCAAATATATTTTTATTTGTGCGGTGTTTAAATGTATAATTTTTATTTTTTGCAAATAAGTAGGAATAAATGGGCTTTTAATAAAATTGTTTTTGAGTGAAATTGAGAAGAATTGTATTATCAGAAGTCTAATCATTTAGCCCTTAGTAAATAATCGAGAAGGCAGGTCCCAAATTTTAATCAGTTTTCTAATCCAAAATGCAAGAAAAAATACAGGAATAACAGTTCATTTATAATATGCTTGTTCATAAAAACAAAAAATGCCTTATCAAGAATCAATCAGGCTTACTTCAGATGATAGCGTAAATGTTATGAGTATGTTGTTAAATCACATTACTGGATGATATTTTTACACTTGATGGGATTACACGCAAGTGTCAAATATATTTTTATTTGTGCGGTGTTTAAATGTATAATTTTTATTTTTTGCAAATAAGTAGGAATAAATGGGCTTTTAATAAAATTGTTTTTGAGTGAAATTGAGAAGAATTGTATTATCAGAAGTCTAATCATTTAGCCCTTAGTCTTCTATAAATATTATGATCACGGAGGAAAAAAACTGATTCCTACCTCCTTGATTGTGATACATCTGGTTATAATGAAAGTTTTCCGCCAAAAAGCGTTAAGTGACCCAGCGATTGAACTCGTATGTCAAGTTAATGCAGTGCATAGTGTGACTAATAGACATGACACTAACATTTTAACTCGTTAGCCAACCACCTAGTGGTTAGAAAATGATCTTCCTCCACAAGTTCTTGCAGGCAGACCTCATAACATCAGTAGATAGGCCAGAGCACTGCGCTTTCTGAATGTCATAGTCCTTGTTTTGAATTTTCAATATGAAACCTTGACAGTTTTATATGATAATAGCATTAGTACCTAAAACTGTACACATGATTTGATGACAATATGTAGCTCATCTTTTTGCAATAGAACTGGAAGTAAATGATGGTTCAAATCTAATAGCGTGACAGTTCCATTTCAGATACCTTGTACTTAATGATAACGATATTTTTTTACAAATTTCACAACATACAAGCAAATCACTTTCTTTCAAATGCCAAAAATCATTTGACAAAATATGATTAAACATGCCACTGCGAACTGCTTTTGCAGATGATATTTGCGAATGGCGAAAACTTTCATTAAAACCCTATTAATATAGAAAATGAGGATGATTATATGTGTACATGTATGCAATATTTTACTGCTATTTTTTCATATTTGCATATGCAGATTAATGTATCTTTAAATTCTGAATATTTTGAAAAAATATTTTAATAATTTTTAGCGTTTTGTACTGGTTTCAGTAAATGTGACATAATTTAATTTAGAAAATAATTTGTGTTCTTGATAAATAATTTTTATTATTTCAAAGTTGCTTATATAATACATTTTTATGATGGCATATATGAATGGTAATTTGATCACAAATTGGGAAATTCTGAAAGATGATTTCAGTTGTTTTTATTTGCGCACTTTTGTCATTTTTGAGAGAAAAGAAAATGTTTGAATGAATTCAAAAAGTATTACTTAATCTTATGTTCTAAATAACTTTTATTATATCAGTTTTAGTTGTAAATATTATATTTTAGTGTATGTGTGAGAAGCTCGTCACCTGTTCAGCATAAAATGATGCAAGTTTAATTTCACATGTTTTGCAACAAAATTGATAACTATTAATTGAAGTATTGACTATTACTAAAACTTCAAAGTACTGTAGAAAATGTCATAGACTGTTTAAATTTTCTGAAAATTTTGCTGTTTTTATTTTTATCATGTTTAATAATTATTTCGAGATTATGTTTGCTATTATGCATTGATTTTTATGCTGATTATTTTAGAAGTTGTTGTCGGATAATTATACTGTATTTGAATGTTTTCAGTTTATTTGGAGGTGCTTTTAATTGTCTTTAATAATTTTTTATATTTCAATTACAAATTAATTATAAATTAAATATTAATTATCATTTATATGTAAATTTTGCTTTCATTTTTACTGTACAATTTTAAATATGGATGTGTGAAAATTCATTATTGTATGGTATGTGATTTTTTTTCACTTTTAAGCTTACAGATTGTATGTACTAATTGGTCAAATTATACTGGATTAAATAGATTTTTTTTGCAAAATTAAATTTATGAAAAATCCAAGCACAGAGAATTTTTACAACTTAACATTTATAGTAAAAGTTGAAAATAGTTGCTTTTGTACTTTTTGTTAAAAATAATTTGTAATTTCGGAATTTGAAATAATCTTTGTCCCAGTGATCTATAGAAATATTTGATTGAGTGAATTATTTAGAAAATTTTTTCCTGGGTTTTAGTAATACCCATTGATTTAATTTTCAAGTTAAAACATTTTATGTTATAATAATGTATGTAATAATTATTGAATATTTTAATATTTTATGAAACCAAAAGAATAAAATCAATCATTTTAATAATTTATATAATTCTTTTAAAGACTTTTTGAATGTAATTTCATATTTGTTAATTTAAGTAAAATACTTTTGGCTCTTGGTTACAAACTTTACTCTTGTTTTTCATAATGGTCATTCCAAATAATTGTCAAAAACATTTTTGACAAGGGAATGAAACTTGGTGTTTGTAAAGATGCTTAAAATCATTTTGTATCATATCTACAAGAAACTGCATAATTGTCAATAAATATGATTGTTTATTTAAAATGTGTTATTCTTTATTTTAATATTTAATATGCTTGATATGGAAAGGATTACAAAATAGCATTTTTATGTAATTAACTGTTGATTAATTAAATATTAAAAATGCTTATTTATTAACATCACAGGCACAGTTAATTTTTGTTTGCAATTAATTATGATGGTAATTATAATTTAAATTTAGATATTACATCAAATAAAAAACAACTACGTAGGTTTACTGAAAGAGGGGCTGAGGTGAAAAAACAAGGAATATAAAATAATAATATTTATTTATTTATTCATATTTTAAATTATTTTGCATCTAAACTTTAGGAGGCTCCATGTAAAAAAACTAGATAATTAAAAATTACAGCATAAAAATCAACTACACAGTTTATCTTAAATATATATATATATGAATCTTGATAAGTATTAGAAAAATAATTTCATTAAATTTTTTTTACATACGGCTTCTAATAAAAAGTAAATAAAGCTATAAGTAAAAATTGGATGGGATTTCTATAATATCATTTCAATTTAGGATTTTTGATTAATGGTTTCAGTCCGCCTTTTGAAGCGAGATTTATTAATATCATTTTGCTCATTAAACTCCTAAAATCTATGAAAATATAAAATTTTGTGTTATTTCAAAGTTAAAAAAAACAATCTCCTCGGATTGCTGTATTTGAATTCCCCCCTGCGCTGCCGTTTCATTGCATAGCCGTGTCTCCTCGATATAGCGGCGCAGTAGTCAAACAGGTTTACATTGCGCCTATGGAACCTTTAATTCTTCTCCTTAGAGGTTCTTTGCCTAAAAGTACGACAAACGAACTAAAACCACGAAAATTGAAAAAACAATTAAGGTATCTGTCTGAATGGTCGCTAGTAATTTTAAATTTCGAATGGCACACCGTGAAAGACTTGCCTTAGCATCTCCAAATGTCTGAAAATTGGATATTTGAGGAAAGAAATCAGTTTTTACGATCATAACTTGCTTCTTTTAAAATCCGATAGAGATTCCTTTTGAACTAAACACTATGTGCAGAAACACTACCATCAGCAAAGAAACTTTTTGTCTAATAATGTCATTAAATATTATCAAAACTACAGCCCTTTCATAGCCCGATGGGAAAACTCTTACATTTCACAGTTGTTTATATGACATATGAAATAAAACATACATATGAAATGATCCATCTACACGTATACATATGAAATTAAATCCATCTTAAGTGCGAGGAAATCAATTTTGCACATCAATTTTGATCAAGCTCACTTAAACTGCCCATTTTGATGTACTATACTAAGCTGCAGTTAAAGAAAATTTTAAGGGCAAAATTTATATCTTAAATAAATAAAAGCAACGTACTTCTTTCTCGTTATCAAGCTTGGTCATTAATGATAATTTCTGTATTCATAATTATTAAGGATGAGTGCTTTGCCATTATCAAATAAACCGAAGCAAATCCATTCAGCCAAGAACTTTACAGAGTAGTGGAATGTATTTCGGATAGTATACTGTCTACATGGCGAACTTATTTAGGCTTTCCAAGTTACATGACATACATAGTTACATTCTACCTAACAGGTAAACCACGTTCAAGTTCATATTTCTGCAATGTACTGATTGACGCTTTGTTTGTATACTGGCACTCAGCGCGGTGTAACTCTTCTTACTCTTAGCAGTTCGCTGCCATAGCGCGGCCAGGTGCACGATAATTGAAGAAAAATAAAATTTCAGCAAGTAAGGATCTACCTGCCTACTATATATTTCGTTTCACATGTATGAAGTATTCGAGCGTTCTCGGCTAGCATCGTCGTCCGTATACTTATTCGTAGGTGTAAGCTGTGCGATGGTGGCCTTATCTGGAGCTTTCCTCGCCATTTCGAGAACGAAAGAAAATCAAAACTTACACAACAACTAAACATGCAACCGTCGCGCAGCAAACCTAACCTCTTAATTTTTCGCATTTTTTTGTTCACCTTTGTTGATGACATTTCTAATTTTAAAAAAAATAATAAGTCCTGGTAATAACAGAAAGACAGAAAGAAACCATTAAGTAATGTCAGATTCAAATTGATGCGTATTTTTCAAAATGTAACTTCAGTAACTCAAGCTTGAACAGCAAACTATTAGGTCTTTGCTTCCATAATTCCACTCCTTGGTCCTTTTTCTCTCCAGATGTGAGTGCAGGTCACCGAAAGCCGCTTTTTTGAGGAGGCAGCAATCCATCACTATTTTTCTCTGCTTTTTATACATTGTCACTTTATGTGTCTCGAACCGTTTGTTTTGGGAAAGCTAGCACTTATTTTTCTAATTACAACTCAATTCATTATTTTTAAATGAAAGAGTATCGTTGATATACAACTATTTCAATGCCCTTAGGGCACTGAATGACCAGAATAGAATGTCCTACAGTGATGCGGATTTACAACGTAAGATAAAACTCAGAGAAAATTCTGGAGAGGACGAATATGAGAAGTAACATGTACGCAAGCCCAAACTGAAAGTCAAAATTCTCTTCCGAACATAGTTCAACGCGAATTCCACGCGGATGTTATTAAACATCTGTATAGAATCATTTAAAGTACGGCTGTTTTCCAGAAATTAATAGTAATTAATTTTCTGAAAAGGCAAACCCATAGTAGGCACATGGCAGTATGCACACTGATGTGAGAAACTTTGCAGTGAGAGTGAGATGAAAAAATATGAAAGAGATTCAAGATATACAACAGGGAGCTAATCCAGAAGCGTTTTATAGAGGGAATATGGGATCAAATATAAGCATGATAACATAGTCCACAGGTTACTGCGAATGAACTCATGGAGAAATTAAAGTATAAAATAAACTCAATAAATTAATTTCCAAAGACACTAGAAAGTAAATTTTAAAGAGGTCTGATTAAATTCCAATTATATTGTTGCGAGCAGTGTGATTAGTTGTGAGAAGTGTGAGAATAGCTGCTTATTGTGAGTACTAAGCTACGCGAGAGTATTGGTGAACGGAAAGCGATCGAGATCGTGCTTTGCCGTGAAGCTACCTTTACAGTATAGCTTGACAGTGTATTGGTGATTGTTCCACGGTGTTTATTAGAAGTTTAGTGTTGCCGTGAAGCTACCTTTACAGTTACAGCCTGAAGCTGTGTTGCTGATTGTTTCAGCGTATTTATTGTAGATTTTCGACGCTTTTAACGGTAATTTTGGAACTGTGCTGTAAATAGTGATTCTTGTAAATAAATTGTGCTTTTTATTGTTCTTCATCGTGTTTTTATCGGATACTCTCAAATCCACGAACCCGTATAAAGCAACAACTAGTGTCAGAAGTGGGATTTGAGAGTGAATGCCCGTCACCCGTCTACAGGAGAAAGCAATGGCGGAGGAAATGAATGCTTTGATGGACATGTTAGCAGCTCTGAAAGCCGACATGTTAGCAGCTCTGAAAGCCGGACAAGAAGAGATGAAAACCAGACAAGAAGAGATGAAAGCCAGACAAGAAGAGATGAAACAAAGAATGAAAGCCGGACAAGCCGAGATAAAAGCCACATATGATGAGATAAGAATTGGCTATGAAGAGATGATAGCCGAGATGAAGGCCGAGCGCGAAAAGAGGAAAGTCGGCCGAGAAAAGGTACGAGAGCAACTCCAACAGATGAAAGAGGAGCTTGCAGAAGAAACTGGAGCCATAAAAGAAGATGCGAAAGTGCCAAAATTTGCATCTGAAGAATCAGAAGATGAAGAAAAGTAGGAAGTAGCTAATGAACTGCCTGAGAAAAATCAAGAAATGATGAATGAAACATCTAACGGGGTTAAAGGAAAAGAAGGAAAGCATGAAGAAATAAAAGACGGGAAAGAAGCTTTTGATTCTCAAGTGCCTGAAGTAGAGACAGAAGAAAATGAAAATGCGACTGTCAAGATCATAGAAAATGATAGTGAAGTTACGAAGTCGCAGTTAGGAAGTATTGAACCATCTGAAAATTCATGTGACTCTGAGATGGAAGAAGCTGATGTACAGCTTACGCAGAGTGATCAAGTATTGCAAGAAAATTTACCTACTTCGCAAACTGTATGTGTGTCTTATAATGAAGATTGTGTAGACATGGACTCGATTCTAAACCAGGATACTTCTCTTTGTAAAGGATCGGATTGTATTCATGACCCTGGTGCAAACTTCGGAATTGGTTTCCAGGAAATAGAGGTAAATAAGCAGGTACCTTCTGCTGTAAGTAACGAGGTGAACTGTACACACGATGCGAATAAACTCCGGGACGGTGAACAAACTGTTTCAGATCTTGTTGTGGAAGAAAAGTCTGAAATGACTGAATCTTCAGACTGTGATATGAAAAACAGAAATACATCTGAGAACTGGCGTGGAAAAGTATTTGACTCGGGTATAACTCAGTGAAAAGCCTATGACTAAAAGGTACTGGGCTCTCTGGGACCTCTGCCATGGACTAAAGATGGCAACAGATACATTCGAGTTGTCATGGATTATTTTACGAAGTGGCCTGAAGCATATCCAATTCCAGACCAAGAGGCTGTCACTAAGTCCTGTTGCAGAACTGGGTATCTACATTTGAAACTCCCCTCCAGATTCATACCGACCAAGGCAGGAACTTCACTTCGTCTGTGTTCAAAGGACTGTGCGACTTATTGGAAATAAAGAAAACACAGACCACCCCGTTACATCCGCAGTCTGACGGCATGGTGGAGAGATTTAACCGCACAATCTTAAACCACCTATCGCTTATGGTTTCCAAGAACCAAGAAGACTGGGATCGTAAGCTGCCCCTGTTCCTGCTTGCTTACCGTAGTGCCGTCCACGAGAGTACCGGCTATTCCCCTTCTCAAATGCTCTTCGGTCGTGATCTCCGTCTTCCGAGTGACCTGCTTTTCGGCCGTCCTCCGGATCTACAGTTCTCTCCTGAGGAGTACGTTCAAGATCTCCAAGCCCGGTTGGAAACGATGCACAGGTTTGCTCGAGAGCGAATTAACATCTCGACGGACAGGATGAAGAAGAGGTACGACGCAAGAGCGACCGAACATAAGTTCCAGGAAAACGACAAGGTTTGGCTGTGGAATCCGAGCCGTCGTAAGGGCATTTCTCCCAAACTGCAATCGCATTGGGAAGGTCCCTACACAGTTCTCAACAGACTGAATGACGTCGTAATACGGATCCGTAAGTCTCCCAATTCCAAACCTAAGATTGTACATTATGATAGGTTAGCTCCATACTATGGCCATAGTAATTAGTGATAGTTATTTTTGTTATGGGTACCCCGTATTTCGTAATGGTTTTATGCTTAATTGTATGATTTATGCATAGTTGCTTGTACATAGACCTTTGTAATTAGTGCAAATGTTTTTGTTATTTGTAAATACTTTAAATATTTGCAAATTTTGTTATTATTGTAATTTATTTATTTGTTTTGTAGCTTTTTTTCGATTATTTCTTTTTGGCTGCCAACCAGGGATCGTACTGCCCGGGACGTGCAGTCCTTGGGAGGGTGTGGTGTTGCGAGCAGTGTGATTAAGTGTGTGATTAGTTGTGAGAAGTGCGAGAATAGCTGCTTATTGTGAGTGCTAAGCTACGCGAGAGTTTTGGTGAACGGAAAGCGATCGAGATCGTGCTTTGCCGTGAAGCTACCTTTACAGTATAGCTTGACAGTGTATTGGTGATTGTTCCACGGTGTTTATTAGAAGTTTAGTGTTGCCGTGAAGCTACCTTTACAGTTACAGCCTGAAGCTGTGTTGCTGATTGTTTCAGAGTATTTATTGTAGATTTTCGACGCTTTTAATGGTAATTTTGGAACTGTGTTGTAAATAGTGATTCTTGTAAATAAATTGTGCTTTTTATTGTTCTTCATCGTGTTTTTATCGGATACTCTCAAATCCACGAACCCGTATAACGCAGCAATATGTTCTCTTGATATGTAGTTGTTTCACGTGTGTTCCTTGCAATCACTGTTTGGGAGTAAGCTGTGTAGACATACTACATAAGCTGTGTAGGGCGCCTAAATAAAGAATATGCTACTGATGCAGACCGAATTGTCTCACACAGTCAGTGTAGTCAGAACAGAGGGATAGAAAACAAGAAAATAACGTATACTAACCAATGATGCGGAGAATTTATTCATTAAATAAATCGATCACTAAAGGTGACACCAAAACTAATACAAGAAATGTGGGCGTGGTTATCGAAAGCTAATTTCAAGTGGGCCTGGTTGAAATGAGTATTTGGAGGTCGTAAGATATGCAGTTATTTACTGCGATAGTTGTGTATTGCGATGAAATACAGCTAACTTTGGATTTAGACTTGATGAGATAGATAAGGCCTACGCGCTGAGTTACTACGTCACTGCTAGTGAACCGGTCTTCGCGCAGTATAGCTTCCTTCCTAAATACCGTTTTCCTAAACCTATTCAATGAAACTGGCATCTCATATTATACACTCAATCTAAAACAAAATTGCAAGCGGCTATATATTGTTTTACAAAACTTATACGACTATGAAATATTTTCATTTTTCTTTTGTTGTTATTTATTTTCAAGATAAAAGCATTTGAGAAAGGTGTGGTGCTGCTAAAAGGAAATTATTTTTTTTAGGGAAAAATTGGTTTTAAAATTGAAGTAACAAAAATTTTTACTCTTCGGTACTGTCTTTGTGTCTCTTTCGCTGATTACCACGCGGCATCAAATTTTTTGTTTTACCTACTACTTTCGCAAAATGTTTGATAGTGGGAACACATATTTTTCCTTCCATAATTATTGCATATATCATATTAATGTAGCAGGATTATCAAACATCAAACACGAATGAAAGAGGTTACTTAATATTTAGACTAACATTTAAATGTTTTATATCAGTCAGAAATTTAACTTACCTTACCTTTTAAACAAACTGATTACATGATACTAACAAGTATAAAATTGAACAGAATCTAAATTAGCTAAATATATGCATTTCAGTTAATTTTGCTGACAATTTTTATATTACTACTCTTAGTAACTGTTACAAGGAATGTTTCTTTTAGATAACAAAAGTAAACATAAATTTATCCCTTAAATCATAATGAATAAAAAAAATACAAATTATAAAACAAAACAAAAGTTTACAAATAAATATGTAATAAAATAACTGATGTTTTTAAATGCATTGAAATACTTTCTAAAATATAAATACTTTATTTTAAATATTTGCTTTCTGTAGTGCTTGCAGTTTTCTTTTTAAACAGGGTTTTCTATAGTTATATATATGTATTTTTTTACAACAGTAGTTCTTCAGTTAAATATTTACGCACACCCACAAATTTTGTTATGACACGATATTCAGCAGCTTTACGACACGATATTGAGCAGTATATCAATTGAAATAAATAATTCTAGCCTATTTATAATAGAAAATGCAAGAGTCATCACAAAATTTCTTTGATTTTGAACTTTTAAAAATTCACTTTCGTATTTCTCGGAAAGAGGTTTTTGAAATGCTATATAACAATGCACAATAATATTTATAATATCTGGGTGAGGATACTTTAAATATCCTCTATCCATGCTTGAAAATAAGCGATATGCATCTTCACATATCAGTGCTTTATCAACTGAAAACTGCTTCTGTTTTTTGCACATGGCCTAAAGCAATACCCTGCAAGGTATGTTAAGACTAGTAAGACACTTTTGATGTCTGAAATATACTCATTAATTACATAAATATCCCGGTAATTAATTACTTCATCTTCCTCTTTGCATGAAGACACAGCGTCCAACTCATCAATAGTAATTTGACAGAAGTTGCAGATCTCAATGAAAAAGTGTTTCGTAATCTGAATTTAGACTCGCATTCAAGTATTTGCCTCACTGAGACATGATATTGCGGCTAAAAAGCTATACTTTCCGAATCTCTCTTCTAAGGAATCAGTTTGTGTTTTACCACAGAGAAAATATTTAATTTCAGTTCTTCAGTACAATACTGCTTCATTTCCAACAAAGTATGAGTTGTGTGAGTAAGAAAACGATGAGTTTCTTTCGTAAAATTCCCTGTAGTGCACCCCAAACTTTTCTAAACATTCAGCCAATTCAAAAATTTACATTGGAACTTCAGATTTTCATCTTCAAACAAATTAATTAATGGGTTCATATTTTCATTTCTCAGTCGTATTCCTTTATGGGGACTTTTCATAATATCCTTTGCATCCAGGAACAACACAACGGGAAGGCATAATGATGATAACACGGAAATATGGAGAAATGAAAATCTATCACTAAGCAGTTAACTTGAAAAACCAATGAATAATGCAGAAATGTTATAAAACTAAGGAAATCTATGGATTTAACAAAAGTGTGTGAAGTATATCTAACAGTGTTAAGAGATAGAAAGCTACTGATATGTGGAGTGGACAAGGAACGCGGAGAAAGTTTCGGGGAGTGTCATTGTGTAAGTTACTGATGAGGGTCCCTTAACCGTGACGTCACAAGCTAGTTTCGATTCAGAGCGCAGGCCTTATCTATCTCGATGGTGACGGTATTTGGAGGTCGTAATATATGCAGTTATTTACTGCGATAGTTGTGTATTGCGATGAAATACAGCCGACTTAGGATTTAGACTTGATGAGGCCCTACGCTATTTGAGATATGGGACCCATTATAAGGGATATAGGGCAATTTTTTTTATATTTGATATATTGCAAATTTTGTGGGGTCACTCAAGAAAATTGGGGCCGTAATAGCCCTTCTGAGCTAAAGTTCCTTAGGGCTAAAAAATTATTGCGATTGCATAATAATTGCTCAAACTAGAGTTTATCTTATTGTACTGTTGAAGAAATTCTGTAAGTTAGTTAAGTATGGCGAAGGAATAGAAAATATGCAAAAGGAAATAATTTTAAAATCAGAGACAAATTCCAAAAATTAGAGGGGAAAAAAAGTATATTTGGCTTTACTAAATACACACATATTTAAATTTTTCTAGGTGTACATTTATATACCTTTATAAATAATGATGCGCAATTATTTCTTAACAGTAGCACAACATGTAAAAATCTGCTTTCTAAAAACACTTATAACAACACCTTATTTTCTATTTCAATTATGGCGGCTGAAAAAAGAAGTAACAGGCCTTCAATATTGTTGCCACGCCCTCTTTGGGGGGAGGCTAGAAACTTTTGCTGTGTGACCATCTGTGGGGCATTATGATATCGTCCAACAAAACACTGTTTCGCAATTTTTTTCTTATTGAAATCTGGCTGGGAACATTGTGTCAGAAAGATTTGGTGCTTATTGATGCATATTATTGATGAAGGTAGGATTTTTCATTTTCAAACCTGTATTTATGTCATATCTGCATTCATCGTGTGTTCAAAAACTGAATACAGAAATTGACTGTGAGATAACTTTTAGATAGATAATATATGTTTGTATATGAATTTCTGAAATGAATAAGCACTTATCACTCTTCATTACAGATAGGAAATAAAGGGAAAAAAGCATGGATAATCCAAATAGGCTGTGAGGCTGTAAAGTTGCGCCATCTATATGCAAGGACCAAAAGTACAGTACAGCATTTCTCAGTAGATAAAAAAGTATTCCTATTACGCTCAGAGATGAAATAAATTAATTTAGTATGCATCTCAATCAAGATCAGTGTGTAGCCTGGAATTCGTGATGTAAGACAGCGTAGTATGAATTTTACGCAGATTTAACATTACGTTTCATCACTTTTCTAAATTTAAGACATTCCAAATGTGGAGTCGCCAAAACGTCAGTTTATTGGATAATTAATCTGTGAAAAAGAGAATTTCATTTATAACATTGTTGCGTGCGTACGGGTTCGTAACTGACAGAATGCACAAGTCGATAAAAAGTTAATAAAATTTATTCCTTTCACAAGAAATAAAACAAAATACTGAAATATTTCTTTAGAGATATTCGTACAATATCATCATTCATAATTCATCTTCTTTTGTAATGAAGGCTTTCGTTAAGACGTCAATAAATGTCAGGTCTCTTAAAGTTTCGAGTTATAATGCTTATTTATTTATCTTTAAATTATGATTAGAATTGCGGAGAATGAGCAAAAATTCGAGTTTTATAATCTGGAATGTTTTGCAAGATTCGTGGCTTTCAAACAGCTTATCCTTAATTTCACTGAATAATTTGTTATCAGGTAATTATCATTAGTCAAATTACTTTCTTTCAGAAATATTATAAGATTACCTATTAAAAATTCTTCAGATTATTTAATTTCACTCTCCTGTTTCGAATAACGAAACGCATATGAAACAGAAGTGACGAAATTCTTTCAAAAATTGGCATATGCAAACTTCATGGATTCTCTAAAACGCATATTTAAATAGCACGATCATCTGATTAATGAACATAGTTTTGATCCGAGAAAAGCGTCTGGAGCAGAACAAAGTTCGTATCAATTATGTTTGCAAATTCCGGGAATATTTTACAGAATGCAAAGATTTCAAAAGTATTGCTGTAACTACACCTAAGATAATTCTAATGTTACTTTCCCTCTATCTACTCCCTTTATTTTAGCTCTTTTGTGCACGCAAAACATCAGAGCTATGCTCTTTAATTTTTGAGACTACCAATTTTTCTTTCCAACAACTTGTAGATTTTCGAATAAATTTCTAATATCCGAATACAACTTTTCATATCAACTTCTACATAGGTAAGCACCTCGAGCAATTGCTCTTATTTATCAGTTTTTAAGCGCTTAAGTTAAGAATTTGCCTTTCTTTACTAACCATGTAACTGTATTTCTAGATAAGCTTCGTTTCTTTTTAAGATCATCGTTTTTTTCCCCCCGAAAACAAATAACAGTTAAAACTGAATAATGAACTAATGAACTGAAAATAATAATACAGAATATCTCACCTTTCTTATTTATGCTGTTTGATGAACAATCCCAATTTGCATCTGCACACAAACTTGTCATACATGAAACAGGCGAATTACATTCAACTCTATTTAAGCACCGCTACTTCAATAATACAAATAACTATTCAATATACGTTCAAAATAATTAATACATCAAAACTCTCGCAAATTACGTCTAATTATGTCTCCGCACTTTCATTTCTGTCAATTACTTCCGGTACTTCACCTTCTAGTTCATATCGATTGAGCATGCGCAACAACGTATTGTTATATAACTTCTACACACACATACATACTGACGAGTGAGAGTCTCCTGTTTAACCAGTCAAGTTTCATATTTTGCTTGGCGTGGGTAATATATTAGCTTAGAATGTTAAAATAGGAAATTTCGTTAGCTTAAACTTCGTAGCCAGTTTCTAAAATATGATTGTAATTGTAGATGTAAACGTAATTCTATGGTAGAATATTCCGTAATAGGTATACAATATCAGTTATTAACATTGTCTGAACGAAATAATGTACGAAGGAATGCTATTTTTTTGCCAAAGCTATTCAAACTTTTTATCCTGAATTATTTAAAATATTTTATATGTAAAATGATAATACCTAAAATAATTAGTACGTCAAAATAAAATCAATCTGATCATAATTTATTTTATGAATTTTGGATGAGGTTTAAGCCAAGATTTCGAATGAGCTTCCTTATTATTCTAGACTTCGAAAAGTCTCATAATAGTCTCAACAGAATTCAGCTTTTAAACGAAAGACGTGCCATTTCATAAAGCAAAATAAGGTATTCAAAAAATCTTTGGGTAAACATAAATATCAGGATCTTAACAGAAATGCTATAAATTTGCGTTAATGCAAACTAAAAATACAAAGTATTTTAAACTGCTAACCCCATTATATATATTTATAAACTGTTGAGCGCGTCTCGCGCTTTTATTATTTGTGATATAAAATTGTAGATGAATTTTTGCAAAGATAATTATTTAATCTCTTATTCCCATTAAATTATACCACAAATTCTTTTCTTACTTTATTTCGTTAATTATTGTATCAGTTTTAAATAAAAGCTCATTTTATAAAAAAATCTTTATAATTGGCTTAACTATTTTATTATTGCTTACTGGTGCAACAACTGGTAGCAAAAAAATGGGAGTCCATTTTTAACTGAGGCAGCTCTAACTGAATAGTACCAAGCAAATTCCATCGTTGGAACACAACAATGACTTAATTTAATACATTAATTTCACAAAATGAAAGAGACATTCAAGAAAAAGGGCAACATGCAAACAAGAACAGAAAACGTCTTCCAACTTTAAAAAAAAAATAATTAATTACTTTCTTAGTGCTAGCGCCACATGCGGCTCTCGAGCCTGCGCTTCGTACATTGCCGTTAACATATGCATTATTCTTCATCTATTTCAATTGCACAAGTTTTTTACCATCAATATTTAAAGCTGTTACAACCTCTCCATCAATGGAGAGATTTTTTCGGAAGGGAAAAATTGGGTAAAACTTGAAAGTTCTTAAACTCGGCTTTCTCATTTACTTTAAAAGAAGGCAAAGAAATTTCTGTCTCAACAACCGCATGTGGATATTTGGACGACATACACAGAGCTGTAACAATATTCTTTTTGGCAGTAGCTAACGGATCAAAAGCATCATTATTTATTTTAGTGAATATTTCGGAAATAACTGGTACTAACGTTATTGCAGACTTCTTTTTATCATTTACCTTTCCAGCACGCTGACAGGCATCACAAGGTTTTACAAAATCTTCGGTTTCTTTGTAACACCTCGTCTAATAAAAATGTCTGACCAGACTGTCTTTTTGACACCCAAATGACCAAAAGAGTTCTTTCGTGGCACATCTTTATAATTGACGATTTAAGTTAATAACAACAACCTGTCTTTCAAAGTCCGTTTTATCTGTCTTTTTTTAGCTAAAAGGTCTTTTCCTGTCAGACTATAGTTCGCATTTTGTCATGTGCCCTCTTTAAATTCTTGGATGATTTTAGACAGTTCCTTATCAGTATGCTGAAGTTGTGTGACTTCTTTTGAGTCAGTCTTTACTAATTTCATGCGAACTTCATCTTCCGTATTTAATTCCGGTAATTTAACTTCTCCAAAGGTATCTCTGAATGCTTCATTTCCTTCCTTTATCGGTTCAAAGATCTTCTCTTCATTGCGTTTAGCTATTTCTCTTTTCCTTTGAGCTCTAGTAGAGACGAAATTAACCTGTTGACGACGACTATCAGATTCCTTTTTTTTGTTCATTCAACAGCGCAAAAGTTCGATTGCCTAATAAATAACTTCCTTTGTCGAATTAATTTCTAATAATGGCAGCCTTGGTTATTCCTCACTCGAGATCGCAGTTTAGTTCGACCTCAGCCAATGGTAAACAGGTAGGATTCAAATCTAATGGCTGTTGCATCCACGCATTTTCATCAGTCATCACTTCCGGCGTGATGTATTTGTGACAAACTATATCAATGTTAGCACCTCAATCCCTTAATATAGGAATTTTATAACCTCGTCCAATAAAAATGTCCTATATTAGTATAAGGTAATAGAAATTTTTCCTCTGGTTTTGCACCAATTTTTTTATGATTAGCAGGAGATTCAGGGCTATTCTTAAGTTCTGGATATTGAGGTCTTAAATGTGTTACAGATTATGTATTTATTTAGCTATTTATTTAGATTTAAATTGTTCTTATTTCCCCGTGCAATGCAGCACGAGACTTATTTGAAAAGAAAGCTACGCCAGAAAAGTAAAAATACAAGAGCGCGTGCATTTAATATTTAATAAGTAGCTATCTCATAATTGTACTGTTTTGCTATCCAGAAAAATCGAGAAAATAGATTTTAAGAGAATATTCTCGTGATGATTAAAAAGCTTATAAAAGCCGAATTAAAACATCTCTGTTGTTTTAAGCGATTTGTTGCTTACTTAGTGCTCTCATTGATTATAGCGAATTTGTTGTGAGATCGGTTTAACTTTCTCTGTATTTTGAATTCAACGTTTTAGTAGTTTTAAGTATAACTACTGTGAGATATTGTGATATTGTACGAATATCTCTGAGGAAATATTTGTTGGTTTGAAGTAGACATAAAAATTGTATTCTCTAAGAATGATCTACTCCTAATAAAAGACACATTATAGTAATATATAAGAAGAAAATTTTATTAAATAAGATTAATCATAACAAGCATTACCACATTCTACAAAACCAAAACAATCTCTCTCTAGATGCCAGATACATTTTTAACTCAGTCTTTTTACAATCCAAGAAACTATCAATGTTGCCAAAATATTAAAACTTAAAATTATACATATGAACAAATAATATCAATATTTCATCAATTTGTATTTCTTGTGAAACGAACGAACCGGTACGCAGGCAACAATTTTGGTGTTTGAAGTGGGATTTTAATGCTAATTACAAAAGCGATGGAAGAACAATTAAGGCAATTTATGGCAGCTTTTGCTGCATTTAAAGAAGAGATGAAAGCTGGCCAAGATTCCGTTAAAGAGGAGATAAAACGGTTCTGGAAACTGTTCAAGAAAAGATGGAAACTGGTCAAGAATCAGTTAAAGAACTGAGGAAAGCCATACAAGAAAAGATTTAAGCAGGTAAAGAAGAAATGAAAAGAGAAATTACCCACATAGTAGAAAATAAACTCTAGGCTATGGAAGGCAGAATTGACGCGGTTGAAAATAAAGTTGGATATATTGAAGAAAGAGTTTCTTCTGTAAAAGAACAAATGGAAGAGAGAGTTTCTGCCGTGGAACAACAAAATGATGACAGGGTTACTGCGGTTGCCAAAGAAGTTGATACCTTGAAGAAATTCGTAGCGAAGTCAGGATGCAATTCGGAGGGTTTTAAATTTTTACCCATACATGCTCGCCGCTCTCTGAAGCTATTGACATATGATGGGAAGAACTACTGACAAGTGAATAAGACCCAATTTTCTATAGTTACGGATGCGAATGGACGGGATTCCCAAGTTAAGGCCTGTCATCTCGCCGTTTCTCTGAGAGCAGACGCAGATGATATACTGCAGAGTCTTCCCGAAAACCAGAGACTTAACTTCGAAGCTGAAATGTTTAAAAGATTACAGTAGGCTCCAATTAAAATCCCGTCAACAGAAGCCCACCGAAACACTCCAGGAGCTCCCCACGGATGTAGAAAGGCTATCTCACCTCGCCTTTTCGGAGTGCCCGACAGAAACAAGGAGAATCCTGTCTCTGCAATACTCCATCGATGGTTTTCGGGATCCTGAAGTACAGAAAGCTCTGGGAATGGCGGATGTAAAAGACTTGAAAAGTACTCCAGGAATTTACGACATGAAATTTGAGGCAGCCAAGCAAGCCACTCGTAGAGACCGCCAACCAATCAGAGTTGCTCTAGTCCAAAAGCCAGAGGATAAAATTGCTGCTCGCATAGATGATTTAACCAGAGAACTCTATGCCTTGAAACAGAATATCAGTGAAAAGAAACCAATTCCAAAGTGCTGGAACTGCGATGATGTTCAAGGTCACATGCGAAGGAACTGCAGAACACCCCAGAGTACGGAAAATAAGACAGATGATTTAAGTGGGCAATTAAATGCCATGGGACGGAAAAGGAGTGACAAGAAACCAAAGTGCTGCAACTTCAGAGCTGAAGGCCACGTGCGGTGGAACTGCAGAGCACCCCAGAGCATGGAAAATAAGATCATTTCCCAGCAACGACGCAGGAATCAGATTAATGACCACAACGCGGAGCGTAGATTGAACGAATAGTGAAAAACCCTGTTTCAAAGCGCTCAAGATTTCTGTAGTGAGTAGCAACAGTAATGGACTAGCCATCAATGGGCATATCGATGGAGTTCCTTGCAATATGATCATTGACACAGGTGTTACCATCATTCGGAAAGATTTAGCTCAACAATTTAAAGATAAACTCCTTTAAGCTCTCCAGACTGCATCCGGAGATAAAATTAACATACATGGAAAGTTAAACGTAAGCATCACTCTTGGAAGTGTCGCCTATAATCACACGGCATACGTAGTGGATATTACAGATCCTTGCATACTTGGATTGTACTTTTTAAGGAAATACAATTTTTTCCTTAGATTTCAAAAACAACAAACTGTTTTCAGCATCAGAGGACATAACTATCCACCATCAGAAGGGATCCTCAACTGGAAACGCCGACGTCGCGTCTGAAAGACCCTGCTCAGAAAGCTGTGGAAATCATACTAGGATCGAAGAGAAACACCAGACTACCGGCTATTCTCCATGCCAGATGCTCATCGGTCGTGATCTTCGTCCGCCTAGTGATCTCTTGTTTGGTCGCCCTCGGGATGCACCTTCATCGGTCAAGATGTCCAGGTCCGGTTTCAAGTGATGCACCGTTCTGCACGAGAGCGAGTCAACTTGGCGACAGAGAAGTTGAAGACGGGATACGACACCAGAGTTACTGGACATCGATCCAACGACGGAGAGTTGTGGAATCCGATTCGACGGAAACGAGTCTGTCCTAAACTACAGTTACCTTGGGATGGTCCGGACGCAGTCCTAAGCAATCTGAACGACGTGGTGGTTCCGATCCTTAAGTCATCGAATTCTAAGCCTAAAGTCATTCATTACGACAGGTTAGGTCCTTACTATGGCCATAGTAAGTAGTGTATATAATTGTAAATAGTAATGTAAATACTATAAGACCATGGTCTTTTTTGTATTTAGTATTTGATAGTATTTGATTTGTATTTAGTATTTTATAGTATTTGATTTGTGTTTAGCGTTTGATAGTATTTGATTTGCTGAAAGTCACTTATTGCAATTATTGTTTATTTTGTTATTGTACTGTAATGTGTATTACTGCATTGATGCGTTAGTTGTAAGTTTGGCTTCCTGTCCAGGGATTGTAGTGCCCGGCATGCGCAGTCCTTGGGAAGGGGGGCAGTGTTACGGATTTCGTACTTATTTAGCTATTTATTTAGAATTGTAATGAATTCGTTTTTGGGTTTTTGGGCAGACTCTGAAGGCTGGCTGTTGCATCTGTTCTCAAAGAAGCGGAGAGACGGCAGACTTCGCCACTTATTGCGGAAATCTGAAGAGCTTTAAAATTATTTTTATAAAAGTTTCTCAATATCTGACAACCTCAGCCCCGCGAGATGCTCACTAATTAATTCACTGAATTACTGCCGAGATATGATTTCCCTTGTTGCCGTTGAGAAGTGAGAAAAAGTGAGAGCAGATAGCCTTCCGACATCCGTGGGGAGCTCCTGGAGTGATTCCATGTCTTATGTTGGCGAGATTTAGTTTACAATTGTCTTTTAAACACTTCTTGCTAAAGCGCAGCTCTGACGCGCCGATAAGAGCCTCAAAGTCTCGTCTGTGATTTTTAAGTGGAGTTTGAAAGGTATCCGCCTGCGTTTGCTCTCTGAGAAGCGGTGAGATGATTGGCCTTAGCTTGGGATTCCCATCCACCTGCGTCTGCCACTATAGAAAAATGCGTCTTATACACTTGGAGGTCTTTCCATCATATGTGAATAGCTGAAGAAATGGTCCGGAAATCATATGTATGAATTTAAAGGAGTCGGAGTTGTGATCATCTGTCATTATGGACGTGTTCAAGTTGTCAGCTTCTTTTAGACAGCAGCAGAACTTTCATCAATTTGTTGCTCGAAAGTAGAATGTCTTTCTTCGATCTATCGTTGGGTAGCAAAAACTCTTGCTCCTATTTGTTGTTTTGCAGCAGAAACTCTTGCTCGATTTGTTGTTCGGCAGCACAAACTATTTGTCCGATTTGTTGCTCAACAGTAGAAACTCTTTCTCCGACTTGTAGTTCGACAGCAAAAACTCTTTCTGAAATTTGTCCAACATTATTTTCAACCATGTTTCTTCTGCCCTCCACAAACTTGAATTTGGTTTTTATTATGGCATTAATTTATAATTTTTGTTATGGCATTTTCTTTAGTTTTTACCTGCTTCAATCTTTTCTTGACCCGCCTTCGTCTGTTCTTTAACAAACTTGATAGTCTCTTCCATCTTTTCTTGGAATGCAGCAAAGCCTGTATCTTAGTTTCTTTCCATCGCTCCACATGCAGTCTCCATCAGCACCACTCTACAACAGTCTCCATCGGCATGCAGTCACTTCTGACACCAAAAATTGCTGCGTGTATACGGGTTCGTAATGTATTGAGTGCACAACAATCGATGATAGCTTTATTAAATTTATTTTTCCAAAAGGAACTGAACTCTTTAGAGTTCTGGAAGTTTCCCCACAAGTACTTATACAGTTCTTTTCAGTATCACAGAGCACAATCAGTAATTTCCAAATTACTAAAAACATTAAAGACAGCAGTGTGCAAAGCGCATCTTGTACGATCTTTGCATACTACGAAGTCAGCTCTGATCTGAGAAACTTATGCTCTCTCCGGGCTTATACAGTTTTCCGAGTTTATATAGTTTTCCATTACACCGAGAAGTCTCCATTTCTTGGAATTTCTGAAAGGCCTGTACGGTTAAAGCTGCATATAAGGGCCGGATATGGATAGGGATCAATTACAATGTCAACTACAGTCATACAGGAAGCGGATCAAAATGTTGCCAAATGATCGCCACTTTTGGCGACTTTCGACAATTTCTCGCCAATTTTTTCAACAAAAATTAGTCTCTAAAATCATCGCCAGCTTGAGGATATGTCCCAATAGCGAGATAACCATTTACTTCAACGTTAAGTAGATTTGCATTTTTCAGGCAGAGTTGGTAGATTAGATGATTTGTGGACACGGTGTATATATGGCTTAAGTTTACCAATATCTTTCTAATAATTGAGTATTGTTCTTATAAACTTACTCTAACAAAATTACTAATTTGATCCTTGTTTGAAAAAAGACGAAACACTGTCACTTAATTTGGTTATTGTTAAATGATAGTAGATTGGTTTGTTCCCCTTGACACATCAATTAATCTGGGATCAATTACAATGGCTACTTTTTCAGCACTTTGGATTTTGAATTTAATACTTAGAATTTTTACGGTCAAAGAATTCTTCTTTACGGATTTTGAATAACTTTTATTACAACAGACTTTAAATAATTTTTGCAATAATTCATAACATTAAATTTCTTTTTCTTGGAGATGACATACAAATACCGTTTCTAGTAATAATACACATGTATATGTATGTACACCATGTCCACCGTATAAATGAAGTGAGTGGAGGAAATTCAAAATTATACTTTTTATAAAACTATAAAAATCATGAATATTAAGATTACTATAAATACAGTGATTCATGTCAACAAAATTGATGAATCTTCTTATGAATTTTTTTAAGAACCTATGCTAAAATGTTGTCAATATTACGAGAGAATATTTTCAACGTTTTTAAGTAAAATTAACTTACGACAGGCTATATTTTTAATATTTCAGCTTGGAAATTACAGTAATGCTTATAAATGCTACTTAGTTCGGTGATTATGCCCTATAACGTATAAAACATGAATGTGCTCATAGTTGCTAACATCCTGGACTAAATCTGGTATAGTAAATTAACTAAGATTTGCAACAAGTTAGTTTGCCGTAAGGCTGTAATACATTAAAATAAATCTTTTTAAAATTTCTAGAATTTACTGGTTGCCTTTTTTATGCTTTATAGCCTATAAAAACCCATTTACAAATGCGAATTGTAATTTCATACTCTAAATAAGAATTTATTAGAGTACTGTGCACGTTAGAATAGTTAAAGATTTTTGATGGATCGTTCGAAGTTCTAATGATAAATCTTAATCCTTGTAGTAGAAGCATTAAATTCATACTATTACATTATGGGAAAATATGATGGGCCAGTTTGTTCCTATACGCACGCATACTTATATAATCTAGAAAGTAAATCCAAATCTCTTTCTCTAGCCCCTCAGAGATACAATTGGAAGTACGTTTTGCCCTTCAAGTAGAATTTATTCATTGGTACAACAATTCATTGGAACACCTGCGTACTTTATGAACGACAATATTCGACAAATATATTCAAGTTGCTAATCTTTCACTCTATTTTCTTCAATTTGTTTTCTTCATTCAATCACGAATTGCTGTAATATTTTGTGTTATATGCTCTGTTGAAATTCCATGTGTCCTATCAGCTGTTCAAAATTAAACTTTCTCCCTAAATGTCTCTTGTTAAAGAAAGTAACAAATAAAAACCGCATTATTTATGAGATGATCCAATATTGCCAATAATACCATTCGCATTTTGTTGTTTAACAACAGTCTTCAATATGTTTAATGGTTCGAGAAAATCAACAGATAAACGTAAATTTTAAAGGATTTGTTTGTGTCTTTGACCATCTATGACGTTGTTAATTTAAGATTTTAGGCTGAAGTTTCGTCCGAAAAGCTGAATAAAAACTTGGAAAGCTTCAAATAATGAATATCAACAGAAATTACTTGAAAGTAAACTGCATGAAAAATTTGCGGAATTTCGTTGCACCTGATCAAGAGAGTCCGTACGTGTTTGTTCTCGAAATCAACAAAGTTTCAAATAAAATCCGTGGCAAACACAAGATTGTCAGAATGCTTTTGCTCTTGAAGAAGAGGAACCAGTATTTATTTGTCCTCAAAATTGATAGAATTTCAATTGTTTTCTACGCCAAACACAAGGTTATTTTGCCTAATTTTAAGACATAAAAATTCCTATTTTGAAATTTTCAAAGGTTATAAAAGAAACTTTTCACCCTCTTTCAAAACAACAAAAAGATATTAGTTCGGCAACTTTCTAGAATAGTTTAAAACTAGCCGCGCTTTTATAAGATTTTATTTAATTCCGTCTTGATGTTTGTCACTACGGTCAAAACTTTGCCTTCGATTTTTAAACGAATTCCTGATATGCTATGCAGCTCAAATTTTGCACACACGATCATTGTGGATGAAAATAAAATAAGGTGAAGCAATTTTTCAAAAAATCTGATATGGATCTTTTAGTAATTAGTGTTCAAAGATTTTTCACACGCATCTTCGTTTAGTGAGCAAACTAAAGTTCTCAAAAATTTACTATGTGCCCATTGATTAGAGCGGAAAAAAAAGTGTTTTAAATGAAGTTTATACGAGAATTTTACCATAGTTTCTGATTTTTCGACAGAATCAGTGAAAGTGAAAGCTTGATTATTCCTTACTCAAAAATAATTTTTGAACTGAATAACTTAATTGGTAACATGTCACTGAGACTAAAAAGATGAAATAAAATTAAAAAAAAAGATTTTTATAATGTGAACTTTAATTTAAAACTTATAAAATAATAAACGACGCCAAATAAAGAAAAATCGAATAATCGAATTGCATTGTCAAAAATATTAGCTATTGTCATTATAAATTTATGAAAAGTGTCCCACGCTTTTATCATTCATGATTTAATATTGCAGATGAACATTTTAAACAGAATTATTCAATATTTTGTTTCCATTAAACTATGGTAAAAAAACTTTTCTTCTTTTAATGTATTAATTATTTTAAGAGTTTTAAGTAAAATGTTATTTCATAAAAGTTTTTTTCTTTTAAATGTATTGAATTTAAAATAATTTAAACATATTTTTTCAAAATGCACTTACATTATATTAAAAGTGTCAATACTGTTAAATCTGAGAGAACCCAATGAAAGCAATAAAAAGGGTAGAGAAAATACCTTTGCAATCTTTTAAATGCAAAATATAAAATGAAAATTATAACTGTAACTATGTATGCCTTCCAGCAACTTCGAGAAATCAAAGGTACTAGAAATTTCTGGGCACCGGGAGAAACTTGTATAAGACCGGAGAAAGCATTAGTTTAGTTAGTTCAGAGTTTAGCTCGGAGTAATGAGAGTATTAAGAGATCATTGTGGGAGCGCACGCATTTGAGGCTTTCTTTTATACAGTTCTGTGATTAACGTTCTTAGTAGTTTAAAGTGTCAACTACTTATTGTGCTCTGTCTACTGAAAAGTGCTGCACGAGACGTTTAGGAAAAGTTCCAGAACAGTAAAGTATTTCTTTAGGGAAAACTAATTTTATCAAGCTGTCGTCTGTTCTGTGTGCATTCAGTGCATTACGAACCCCTATACACATAACAATTTTTGGTGTCAGAAGTGAATTGAATGACATCCCAAAGGTATCCCAAGATTCCGTTATTTCTTTTTTACATTCATTTTAACTATTTCCTGTAACGGTTCAAATTTTAATCGTCATTTAATTTCTCAAATAAAAAACATTTTGTTCCTGTTGTAACGAGGATGGTGAGGCTTCGTTTCGAATGAAGTTCTATATTTCAAGTTATTTATCTCTTTCAAACTGCGGAGATAACAAGCGCTCACATGTATAATTAGTGAACTTGACGTACACATACTACTTTATTTATATTACGAATATACAGCTTTCAACAATACAGAACGTGTCCTCAAACAGGTTTGAGTGTAAAAGCCTTTGCTTGGCTTTTACACTCAAACCTGTTTTTGTGCGATTTTGTATTTGTGAGATTTTTTTGTGCGGTATATGAAAATTTCCATCAAATTAGAACCATTTTTTTTCCAATAGCGGGCCCTCAGCCGACTTCGGTTTGGCCACTACCAAGGCCAGAAGTGGTGGTCACTTTATTATGGAGGTACCTAATAGGTGAGCTGCCTTTGCCTCCGTTATAGCGTATGCGGATGACTTTTTATTCATCTTAAAGGGGAAATCAAAACTTCAAAATGTAGCTGAACATTATCTTGATATATTTCGGTAACAACACAAAATTAATATCTGTCTATCTAAAACGCAGGGTATAATAATCGCAGCAAAGGGATCATTGAAACGTATGTCGTCACTTAAAATACGAGGCTTCTCAATTAACCCTCTGAGCTGTGCAGGATTTTAGATCCGTCATGAAGACCGGTATTTAAACAGCATTTATTAATTGTGTTTGTATAATTACTTAATTTAGTCTGTATTTTCATAAACTTACACTCATTAGATAATATTTGCATTATTAAAGAAAGTAAGAGAGCAAAATATCTTAAATTATAAGCTAATGTCTGCCAAGTAGGAGAATTTCTGATGACTGGATAAAGCCGGCAATAACGCTCCTCAATTAAATTTGTTGAAAACTTGAAATACTTAGGCTTAATTATAAACAATAGACTTTCCTGGCTCCCTTACCTTCGCAACCTCAAAAGGAAAGTGGATTCTCTTAACAACAACATGAAACGCAAAGCAGCGGCTAAATGGAGTATTTCATCTCCTCTTTTGAAAATATGGTACCAAACAGTCACTGAGAAAATAATCCTGTACGGAGCAGGTATTTAGGCCAAATCCTTAACTAAGCAAGAACAACATCTACTTCAAACTATCCAACGGCCTCGCCTTCTTCTAATTTGTCGAGGATACCGTACAACAGCTACGTCAGTATTACAGATCCTTTCGGTATTACCTCCGTTGGGCCTTGTAGTACAGAGGGAATTAACTCTGTGCGGTGTCTTGCGTCTTGGACAGAATCGGACCCTGTGGAATCAGGAGTACTCTGCAGCAAACTTTGAATAAAAAATCTCACCACCTCTTTTTCAACCCTATTCCATGAACCTTCGGAATCATATAACTTACCAAGTAGCCAGTCTAATCACAGATCACTTTTCATTATTCACAGATGGGTCCAGTATGGGTACAGGGACGGGCAGTAGATTGTGCCTTTTAAAGGACAACAATACTCAACGCCGGTGGCGAAGACGATTAAATAAAAATAATTCTGTGTTTCAGGCGTAATTACTCGCAATTGTAAAATTAATTAATCTCATACATCGACTTCTGAGTCCTGTGTTTATTTACAGTGATTCTCTCACTGGTCTTAAACCAATTGCAGGATTTAGAAGCAGAAGTCCAATAGGGCATAACATACAGAAATGTTACTTAATTATGACTCCACAATTCGACCAATACCGTGATCGGTGCCTGCACATACAGGCATTTTCGGAAATGAACTTGCTGATGCTACGGCTGAGGAGGCGTCATTGGGCACGAATCTGCTTGAATTCTTTCTTCCTCTACCGGGCTCATATCTCAAGAAACTAACTAGCATGCAGCTTTCTCAACAGTGGCAGCTCAGATGGAATACTGCTAACACAGGTAGAAGAACACATAAATTTGTCTAAAAGGTCTCAACCAACTTCCTTTTCAGTTCCTCGGTACTCACAACATTTTTAACAGGGCACGAACCAATTTTAACTTATCTCTTCAGATTTGGCCTTTCTGACAATGAGCAATGCGAGTATGAAGCGACAGGAAGTCCAGTTCATTATGTTTTCAATTGCCCCTTGACGTCAGCTTTCGATTTAAACAGAACAGCGGACACTTTGTGGAAGGAATGGACCAACAATTTAGTAAGACAAGCAATAGCATTAAAAAGGTTGACCAACACCATACAGTTGTGTTCCGAAAATCTTAAAATGTTTCATTTTTTAGAACTCCACATCTGTAAGCATTAAGATTTACTCAGATCAACTTCTTATGACTAAATAGAATCTTAAACTGACCACATCATATCAACTTTTCCACATTGACTTCTTTTTATCCCATGGAATGCACTTCCTTTAAGAGACTCTATGAAATCTGGGGATAGATACTCCAAATTGTAATCATATGCACATTGTATCTATTTACAGGCACGAACCTTTTTGCTTCCAAACTTTTGAATATCATCACAAACATATGTGAACTATAGGGCTCAAAACCTTGTACCTCAAAAGGTTGCTTTATAAATGTTGGCAAAATTGTCACCCCTATACGTGCATCCCCTCTCCAACTTTTACTTATTTCTTCATAGTGTTAGTTTCATGTTATTTTTTACATATGACTTTCTGATGTTGCCACACATTGATGAAAATGACATTATTATTTGTAGCACAATACAAAGTTCTTTCGCAAACTACTGCAAGTAACTATGTTACTACAGAAACTCTTGCATACCCCTATAATAGAGAACTGCATATGTCACAGCATTCTACTTATACAACTTATCTATATTAACTGTATAATCCATGTTGTTGTGTATGTTATAACTACACTCAACTCTTAAGGTATTTCATCGCATGAATGCAAGCTATTATGCTGATAAGTATTGATTTTCTTTCTTAATGTACTTTCAGTAAATGAGAGTAGAAATCTACTTTTATTTACTGTGTATTACTGTGTATTATCTCTGCAACTGCCTACGTAACTGCGAATTATATGCGTCACCGTGTTATCTATGTATTTACATATTTCCACATTTACATCTGAAATACTCTGCATTATATTGCTCGTATATGAATTGTCGGATTGGTTTGTTTTGTATGACTGAGAGTGTTAACCATGGTTCATAATACCTATGTAACTGATTATCTAACTGTACATCACTTCTATTTATTTTGTAACTTATGCAACTGTGCAACATTTTAATAGCGTATAAAGATTTCTATAACAGCATTTCTTATATGTAACAGTACAAATTATGTAACTGGGAGAATTCGTAAGTTAAGTATCAAATATCAGTATAGCATTGATTTGTAACTGAATTCATAATGATGTAACATACATAATGCCGAAAGTTGGAGTAGTAATCGTATTTAGCTTGACCTTTGTTCAAGTAACTTTTAATCATAAGATTTTGTAACCTTAATTTTGCACTATATTAAGATCATTATTACTTTGTTTCTTCTTCACAACTGTTTATTTTCCTTTTGTATTAAGATTATAATATCTGAAAGTGTTTTTAGTTGCTTCAAGCAAAGATGACAATGTAATTATTCTTGGATTGTGACTCTGTAACTTGATTACGTTAAATTATTGCCTGTCTGATCTGTCTTGGCCAACTGAGGCTATGGCGGAGCTGGTAGCAGATTTTCACTGACCAGGCACTATTCCGCTTGGTAATCTTTTAGATAATCTTAGGTCGGAAGCCTGCTCAGTAGTGCTACATGCTACACTCACTTCCAAAAGTTAAGCACGGAGAGGAAAATTCTAATTTCCGGTCAGAATTGAAGAGGATGCAATTCGCTGCAGAGATGGAAGTATGCAAATATGTTAGGTAACAGCCAATCGCGCTTTCATGGCAAGAAATATGCAAAAAATGACAGTCTTATAAGAAACCGGCTTTATGAAGGGTTACAGAAGTTGATTGTAAGTGCTGATAGAAGGTCTTTAAAACTTTCGTACAATTTGTTTTCAAGACATACGTTTTTCTATGACTTCCAGAAGACGAATGGAAGATTCTGAGCGCTGGCGAACTGTGAAGCGCATTGAAGCAGGACAGTCGATCACAGATGTTGTTCTTTTCTTCGGCGTTCATCATTCTGTAACTTTACGTGCATGGAAACAATTCCAAACCACACAGACAGTTGTCCGAAGGCCTGTAGCCGGTCGCCCAAGAGCTGCAACCCCCGCGGAAGATCGATATATTGCTATTGTAATCAAGCGGAATCGCATAGCGACCCCCAACGTGTGACATCTATGGTTACAGCGTCCATTGGTAAGGCGATATCTGCAGCTACGGTACGCCGAAGATTACATATGAGTAGACTGTACGCCCGGGTACCTCGAGTTTGTGTTCCTCTATCCGTCCAATCAAGAGGGGCACGATTACAGTGGTGCCGGGAACATGTCAATTGGAATGTGTCTGACTGGGGAAATGTCATGTTTGCTGATGAGTCAAGATTTGCTCTGGAGCCAGATGACAAGCGTATAAGGATATGGCGTGAACAACGAACACGTAATCAGTCCCAAAACATCAGCGAACATCACGCATTCCGAGGCGGAAGCATTATGGTGTGGGCAGGGTTTCATTAGGATACCGCACCGACCTGCACATCTTTAAACGGGGTTCTTTGATGGCTGTCCGGTATCAAGATGAAGTCCTAGAACCCATTGTGAGATTGTACGCTGCAGCAGTTGGCCTTACTTTTGTTTTAATGGACGATAACGCACGTCCCCATAGAGCTGACATTGTCGATGACTACCTGGAGAGTGAAGGGATTGCGCGTATGGCGTGGCCAGCATATTCGCCCGACCTTAATCCCATTGAAAATCTTTGGGATGCTCTTGGCCGTGCTGTATCTTCACGTTTCCCAATTTTGCACTTATTAAGATCATTATTACTTTGTTTCTTCTTCACAACTGTTTATTTTCCTTTTGTATTAAGATTATAATATCTGAAAGTGTTTTTAGTTGCTTCAAGCAAAGATGACAATGTAATTATTCTTGGATTGTGACTCTGTAACTTGATTACGTTAAATTATTGCCTGTCTGATCTGTCTTGGCCAACTGAGGCTATGGCGGAGCTGGTAGCAGATTTTCACTGACCAGGCACTATTCCGCTTGGTAATCTTTTAGATAATCTTAGGTCGGAAGCCTGCTCAGTAGTGCTACATGCTACACTCACTTCCAAAAGTTAAGCACGGAGAGGAAAATTCTAATTTCCGGTCAGAATTGAAGAGGATGCAATTCGCTGCAGAGATGGAAGTATGCAAATATGTTAGGTAACAGCCAATCGCGCTTTCATGGCAAGAAATATGCAAAAAATGACAGTCTTATAAGAAACCGGCTTTATGAAGGGTTACAGAAGTTGATTGTAAGTGCTGATAGAAGGTCTTTAAAACTTTCGTACAATTTGTTTTCAAGACATACGTTTTTCTATGACTTCCAGAAGACGAATGGAAGATTCTGAGCGCTGGCGAACTGTGAAGCGCATTGAAGCAGGACAGTCGATCACAGATGTTGTTCTTTTCTTCGGCGTTCATCATTCTGTAACTTTACGTGCATGGAAACAATTCCAAACCACACAGACAGTTGTCCGAAGGCCTGTAGCCGGTCGCCCAAGAGCTGCAACCCCCGCGGAAGATCGATATATTGCTATTGTAATCAAGCGGAATCGCATAGCGACCCCCAACGTGTGACATCTATGGTTACAGCGTCCATTGGTAAGGCGATATCTGCAGCTACGGTACGCCGAAGATTACATATGAGTAGACTGTACGCCCGGGTACCTCGAGTTTGTGTTCCTCTATCCGTCCAATCAAGAGGGGCACGATTACAGTGGTGCCGGGAACATGTCAATTGGAATGTGTCTGACTGGGGAAATGTCATGTTTGCTGATGAGTCAAGATTTGCTCTGGAGCCAGATGACAAGCGTATAAGGATATGGCGTGAACAACGAACACGTAATCAGTCCCAAAACATCAGCGAACATCACGCATTCCGAGGCGGAAGCATTATGGTGTGGGCAGGGTTTCATTAGGATACCGCACCGACCTGCACATCTTTAAACGGGGTTCTTTGATGGCTGTCCGGTATCAAGATGAAGTCCTAGAACCCATTGTGAGATTGTACGCTGCAGCAGTTGGCCTTACTTTTGTTTTAATGGACGATAACGCACGTCCCCATAGAGCTGACATTGTCGATGACTACCTGGAGAGTGAAGGGATTGCGCGTATGGCGTGGCCAGCATATTCGCCCGACCTTAATCCCATTGAAAATCTTTGGGATGCTCTTGGCCGTGCTGTATCTTCACGTTTCCCACCTCCTGCCACTCTTACTGAGCTACAAACTGCTTTACAAGAAGAACGGCGATTGCTTAATTCTGCGGTGGTTAACCACCTAATTGAAAGCATGGTCACAAGGTGTAAACTTTGTATACAGTTGAGGGGGATCACATACCCTATTAATGTCCTTCTTTCGCTTTATGGCGTTTATTTCCACTTTATACATAATTCTGTTTAAGTCTCCAGTGTGTCATTGACTGATAACTTACAAAAATTTAATATCGTTTTCATTTCTTTATATAGTTATTGATTTTGTTTTATGTATAAATATACATGCTACTTTCCTGCCGTATTTCATGTCAATCAAAGCAGTATTAGTTGATTTTTTTGCATTTTATATCTTCGTGATTAACTTTTGAAAGTGAATGTGTATTAAGGGACGGACAATTACAGCCATGCCTTCTCCGGGATTTGAACCGAGACCGTTTGGTATCGTAGCCGGCTTCCCTAACCCCTATACCGTCTAGACAGCGTCAAATTTGAAAATAATTGACGAAGTTATTAATAAAATGGAGCTTAAATCTTGTATATCTGGCTACCGATACACATACAAACATCTAGTGAAACAACAGTCGTAGCAAAAACTGATCACCGACTACATGGTAACTGAAAAAAACAACTCTGATTATTTTTTATAGCTACTCGTGAAGTTTTGTGCGATTTTTTATGCGTTTTTTTAATGCAGTCTCTATCCAAGGTACAAAAACAGGTGTGAGTTTGGTTTTGCACCCGTTGGTCGCAGACATACTTCCAATTGCAAGAATGTTTTAAATAACTCAAAATTTCGCGTTTTTAGCTTTTAAAATAAAATATAAATATTCTATACAAAGTACAAAATCTAGTTTTTACACGTTAATCCGGTTCCTGTGTTTACATTCAGGAAAACTTTAAGCTCATTATAAAAAGTAAAACACAAAAAGTTTGATTCCAGTGACTGAGATATTTGTTATTAAAATCGGAAATCATTTGAAGAATATGAAATATTTTTTTTCAAAATATATAGGTGCTGTATACATAGGTAGCCAATCTTGAGAGTATCTGTATCTCCTTTAAGACAATTCTGAGTTCTTCGGTTGAGAGAGATGACCTTCCAATTATTTTCTTGAAGCTCGTTTTCGCTATTCTCACTGTACTGTCATAGAAACCTCTCCATGATTCTCTTTTATAGATGAATTAATTAATAATTTTAAAGAAGAATCCATATTTCCTTTGATTCTAGAGTTGCAGCTTTGAATGTTTTGTAGTAATAGGAGTAAATTGTACAACATGCTCCACGTCGTGAAATGAATCTTAAGTAAATGAACGACTCGTGGTGCTGTATGGGTACATAGTGAAATAAAGTGTTTTCCCTTATTCTGTCTTGAAAAGAAGGGTTTAGCGAAATCAGTGCCAGTTGATTTCGCTGAGGAGTATTCTTGAACACGAAGGAATTCTTAATGCTCTCGCTGGAAGCGGAGCTGTAATATTTCGGGACAACTCCGATATCCTCTAAATAATTAATATTTGCTTAACACAGATTTAAAATTGTGTCGTCATCTGAGAATCTACAATTTTTTTCGTAGTTCAAACCAGTGTGTGAGCTATTGCTCAATATAGTATTTTATTGTGAGTAGCTATAATTAAATGTACACCATACTTGTTTCTTCTAAGAACTAACTTTGGGTCTTTTATTTTTATTTAACATTTTGAGAGCAATATATTCTTCTATTTATGTATATTAATTTGGTTTCATCTAATTTGGTATCAAACTCAAATTGTTTTCATTCTTTTGCTACTGACTGATCATTAAGCATTTGATTTTTTTTTCTTCAAAATGCTTTGACTGGAGAACTTTCAGAAAACGAATTTTTGTTGCTGATACTTTTATAAAGTTCATGAAGGAACTTTTCTTAGTAAGTTTTCTTGCGTTATATATAAAGCATTTTATCCAGGCTCTAATTCTGCAAAATCTTGACATTTTGCTAAATTTTTCTATACGGAAAACTGGTTCTGTTTTTTGATCTAATATTACATACAAAGTACATTGTATTTCCAGCTTTCATTTTCAATTTTTACATCTTCTGAATTAACTTTGCTAAATTGCCTTGAGGCTATAAAAGATTTTGTAATATTAATTATATATGACACTGCCATCAGCTAAGCGTTTTAATAAATTTGAAACACGTTTCTCTTTTGTCAGTATATCCGTTGCGTATCCATTTCCCTGCGATGACTTCAGTTTTGGGGATCTGAAAGCTTTATTTCAGCAACCTTGTTTGACTCAAATAGTTCCGAATTCCTTGTATTTCTTTTATCCAAAGTAATGTAATAGTAATTTCTTTTATCCAAAGTAATGTAATGTCTGTCCAAAACAAAATCTGCTCTCTCTTTTAGGCAATCAGCAATTCTGGCATCAACAACTGCACTCATTAATTCTGATCTTGGTAGTGACATTCTGCTTCTTTCAGCGGACAAATTCTGCTTTTAGACATTACAAAACTAATGATAATTTTTTTTAAACCTATAAGGTATTTCTCCAGCTTTCCTTCTCATGCCTTCGTTGTGTAGTGGTCAGCACGCTGGACATGTAACCAAGAGGTCCATGGTTCGAATCACAGCGAAAGCGTTGCTCATTTTTTCATGTCTCCTGCGTCGAAATAACCTAATGTCTCTATAACCTGCTTCTCTGGAAACCTACATATGCAATTAGACCTTAAGCTGTTGGTCTTGTATCGGAAAATGTGTCTTAATGGTATTTCCAATTATCTCCGCATTCGTTTCAAAGTATTTAATTGCAACAGGGGTTCGATTTCAACGCACCAACTTTTCCAGTTTTTATTTAGCTCTTGAGGTAATTCTTTACCCTAAAGAACTCTTCTTTATCATAGTTCTTGAAAAATCAGTTCCAACTTGACGGTATTCCAACTTGACGGTAAAGGAAGAAAGAAAACCCACCGAGTCAAATAATGTACTCACAGTTCTGATTGTTGTACTTTTAGCAGGATGAGAATTCACAACTAAGTTTAAGAATTTTCTGACTTCAAAGTTAGAAATACTATTTTGAGGACACCTTAACATTCCTAATACTTTTAATGAAAAATCTGCGTCATCTGATGCATTTATTTCGAAATCGGAATCCTTTCAAGTGTTTTCAAGCACGTGAAAGTTTTCGTGTTTTTAAACACGTTTACTTCTCTTTTTCAGAAATTTCACTTCTGCTTCTTTGATTACATATTCTGCTTCTGTAGATCTTTTGAAAACTACTTCTTCATTCGAGATTTCTGATAACAAATCATGATATTCAAACATGTATCAAGATACACAGTGGAATATTGCTTCGATTGGAATTTAATTACTGGGTTTAAAAGAAACGGATTAAAGTAATACAACGTACAACATCACGAACAGTTTTTACTAGACTAGCTTGAAGAAACGTCTTTTCAGTATCAGCAATAAATACGATTTTGCTGATTCGAAACATAACAATACGTTCTGAGAGATCTGAGTTTCAGTTTGTACGGGGTGTAATAATTTGTTTAACGAAGGAACCTTAAAATGATGCGAAGAGACATAAAAAAAAAATCTTTAATTTCCATGTATTCTTATCCTTTCGAATTACAGAAAGATGCAATGAATAATAATATATTCTGTCCTGTACACTGCTGGAAAAAAAGGGGGGGGGGCTAACAGTTCTATATCTCCCTTTCTACTGGAACGATTGATGAAATTCAACTTGCGTTCTTCGTGTCTCGAAAGCTTGACTTAGGATATATATTACATTTTTATATAGGATATATATATTTTATACAGTGTTTAAATATAGGTATTTTGACACAAAATCGGACTTTTTGTGAAATGACATGCCAAAGATTTTCCATATTTCGATTCTACGACTCAAATTATGCCACCGGTAAGTTTTGTAAAAATCGCACAAGTAGTTTTTAAAAAAATTGGCTCTCAAAATTTTAGCTCCTCAATGTTAAGTGAATTTGGTATGTATTTAATAATATCTCTTTTTTATTAAACTTACTTGATTCCTTCTACCAGAACTCGAAATTTGGGTTTAATCTAAATATAATTTGTACATTTTCTATGATTTATTTTTTAAATTTGTATTTTTAAAAAATTTTCATAAATTTTTCGAAAAAATGTTTGTATTATAACCTGCAAAATTTTTAACATCATCTTAAAGAAGATGTATTTCTAGGCACATCTGCAAAAAATTAGAGATTTTTATTAAAAATTTTCTAAGGTATAAGTGAATTTACACGTTGGCGTGTTTTGAAATTAGGCCTATTCGTTACAAGCGATAATAACGCCAAATGTGGTTTACGCAAATGTGGTTTACGCCAAATGTTGTTGAAATTATTTGAAAGTTGTACGGATTTATATTTATTTTAAATAACCAGTTAAATTTAATTTGAAGCTCTTTCCTATAAGCCTTCATTCCCCTAAATTGTCAGTGCCAGAATATTTAAATTTGGTAGCGCGCGTAAGGAATGCAAATTCTACCACTGGGAGCAGAAAGTTTAAATATCGAGTTCTAGAAGGGAAAGTTAGAGAGTGGGAAAAACTCTAAGCGTATTTGTTACGCAAGCTTCGCTTAGCATTTTACTGCTGGCTAGACGTGGCTTAACAGCTATTATCTTGCTGCCGCTAAAGTCATCTACGCGGTTTAGGATACAGGGTTCTCTGAACCCTGTAGTTTAATCATTGCTAATTGCTAATATCTTCAATTCTTGAGTTTTGATTCTACTGTTTCAGTTATCGGCCAAGCAAAGGCATAGTTTGGTAGCGTCGAATTGACGCATTGTAAATAATTTAAAGAGTATAATAAAGGGTAGTTTTAACCCTTTTTCTATGCAGTCACTATTCTCCAGATTCCACACAAAAAGATAGACCGTAGGACTCCGTAGAACTCCGACCGTAGAAGTAATGATTAGTATATGATAAAAGTATTGTATACGAGTGGAAAAACAATAAAAAAAGGTTGCTATAAATTAAGAAGTTCACCAAGTGAATTGTCCTTGGCACAAGCTGAAAAAAATGAGCCAATATAAATTTTTAAATTTCTCCGCCAAATTTTCCCCCAAATTTCGCAAAATTTAATATTTAGGCATAATTTGAGTCGTAGAAAAACTTGGCATGCCGTTTCAGAAAAGGTACGATTTTGTGTCAAAATAGCTACATTAAAAGAATGCGATATACAAATCTAACACATATTGTTGCGTGCGTAGGGTTTCGTAATTGATTGAATGCACAAGCCGATAAAAAGTTAATAAAATCTATTCTTTTCACAAGAAATAAAATAAAAATACTGAAATATTTTTTCAGAGGCAGTCGTACAATATCACAATATCTCAAACGTTAAACAGAGTTCAATTCAAAACAGATAAAGTTAATCCAATCTCACAGCGAATTCGCTACAGTCATTCACAGCATTAAGTAAACAAACAGCAGTTCGCTTTAAACAGCTACAACTACAACTGAGATGAGGCGTTTTAATTCGGCTTTTATAAGCTTTTTAATTATTTACCAGAATATTCTGGTAAAATCGATTTTTCTCGATATTTGTAGATGGCAAGAGTAATTACGAGATACTTATTTGTTAAATATTAAATGCAGGGGCTCTTTTAATTTTAATTTTCCGACGTAGCTTTCTTTTCAAAAATCGTCTGCGTTGCATGAGAAAATAAAGCAATTTTAATTACAGTTCTAAATAAATAGCTAAATAAATATGAAATCCATAATACTATCTTAAATCGCGCTTTGGAGACATGAAAAACGCAATTTGAATTTCGTCAATCGGCCCTGTAGAATGGGAAATGTGGAAAACTGGCCTCTTTCCCCCCCGCAATGTACCTTTTTTTTTCCAACTACTGATTCGACGATTCTGAGCTTACAGTAATTTTCTATCATAGATTTGTAATCAGCATCATTTGAGAGAAATTTGCGAACTAGAGAATCATTTTTTATTATCAATATCGCAATTATTTACTAAAATACCACAATTATTTTCCTAAGGAAGTGAAAGGTCGTTATAAATCTCATTTTTTAAATGTTCTTATGGTCATTATGTTATTTTGATTTGAAACTTCGAAGAGCTTCAGCATTTAAAGAATTTCAACATTTTTAAAGAATCATTATGGAGTCTTAGGGACTTTAACTCCCAAAACGCTTTCAACTATGTGGACATCAACTGATCATCTTTATATGTTTACAAAAGGACAGCGTTTAAAACTTCAACGGATGGTGTTTAGATGTTTAAAGAGGAATGAATATCTGGGCATTGCATTCACCATCGCATTTCCACGTGTCCTTTTTCTTTCTTTTCTTTTCTTTTCTTTTCCTGAATGCTTACTTTGTTCGATTTTTAAATATTTTTAAATGAACATCTCAGCGATATTAAACTCATAATTATGAAACTCCGTTGTGCGTGCAAGTATTTTCAAACATTGCTTCTGAGTGTGGAAAAATTCCTCAGCATAATATTGGCAACATTTGAAAAGATCTGAAAGTAAACTGCTTTATCAAATTTTCACGTCATAACCAGTGTTCATATTTCAATTTGGTTTTATTTCTTTTAAATAAGTCTTTTTCCCCATTCAGCTATAATTTTTTTCAAATGAGTTTTTACTATTATGTAAGTAGTTTTTCTAACCTTTTCTAAGTTTAGACATATTTTCAGAGGTACAATGAAATTACATTAAAAAAGCATACTTGATGCTATGTAACAACAAAGTCTAGATAGCCTTGATAGAAAATCAAAAATTTTCATATAAATTAATAAAAAAACAATTCCTCAAGTATATTTCTTATTTAAGGATGCTTGAATGAGCTTATTCAAAGTTTTTAAACGTATTAACCTTTTGGTACTTTAAATTATGAGCTATGAACTATATTAATATGTAATTTTCTTTACTTTGTTATTAAAAACTAGGCTTTCTTTATTGCTGTGATTCCGAAACTGTACGCTACAAAATACTCAATGTTTTCATTATTTATTTATTTTTAGATTCGCTCTTCTGGTTGCTATAGTGCTTAGAGATGCTCGTTGCAGTATCGTTTGGCCTGGATTCGAACCGAAGATCCGTTTGTAAGTGTACTGTATATGCAACGTACGAACATTTAAAATACTGGTGAGCCGAAAGTACTTTCGAGTGGTTTGGTGGTAAAGATGAGGAATAGAAGACCCCTGGATGCATCCCTCGGGGTACTTTTTTTTATCAAAATTTGGTTTAATAAATTAGGGCAACAGCTGTGCGACATAATGAAATTCTAATTTCACGCTTGATTTTAGATGTACTGATGCTAAGGTACGCGAACGTGTAGAGGCATAATACGAATCACTGACTTTGAAAAGCCTATTTGATTTTATCGATTGGTGTGAAAATTATCTTTAAAGAGATAATGTTGACACATTTGTATGAACTCAAAATCCTTTCAAACCCAAAGCTCTGTATAAATTTAAAAAAGAAAGCATTCTCAGAAACATTGAATACGAAAAGAAAATGAGGCAGATGTGAAGCGTTTTAGTTAAGATTTCAAAAACTCAAGAAGCATCTTGTTGATGTCAGGAAGAAGGAAGTTACTTGAATAATGGATTCCCGAAAAACTCTCTTTTTCAAATTTCTAAAGGTGATGAAATGATTTTAAACTGATGATTAACTCAGAGGTGATTAAGTACATTAGATGAGATTTCTATAGATTCAGCTTTTAGTAAAGAATTATACCGATAGTTGAACTAGATGTTAAGAAAGAATCTGGAAATCGTCGAAACGAAATATAAGAATTAGATGTCTTAAGACTTGGTCACTAACGAGGTATAAAATATGGTATAGGGAAATCACATGATCAGAGAAAACCAAAACGAACCGTTTTGATGAGTCTGTCATGTTGCAAACAAAAGTACAAACTTACTTTTATTTCCTTTAATATTTATCACTCTGTAAATTTCAACACCAAAAGCGTTTGAAATCATGTTGACCATTATGTATAACTTTCCAATTTTGTGGTCACTGATTAGTGTCTGTAACTTTTGTACTCTTAAGAGCCCTTTTAGATTGTGCCTTGGATATATAAGACACAGTTTGAAATTGATTTTGAGACGTAACTCCAAGGTAGACTCAAGAAACAAATCCAGGACGTTTTTATTTCTAAATTAGCTGTACAAATACAGCAAACGCAGGAATACTCTCTAGAATAATAAACGCACGTTATTTCAGAATTCTTATGACACTAATTTCGAAGTAATCTTTATGAACAGTTTCTCATGTAGAACAAAACAAACACTGAATATAACTTCCCGCAAGGAATTCAAAATGCGATTAGAGATATACTTTAAAGGGACAAAAAGTTTTATTTTTAAATCTGAAGAATAAAGGATTTAATGCAAATAAATAAGTACCAATGGGCTTTCATGTTAAGAATAAATTCACGAATTTTAGTTTTCAGTCATATTGTTGGTAATTAAGATAAAAAGATTGTTAAAACTGTGAAAATACACGCAAGATGAGAAATTCACCATCAATAATAATGAATTTTGCTAATCTAACCGCAGGTCACAGAAATTTGGATTACAGGCAGCTTGTTTCCTTACCCCGGACTTCTAGTTAGCCATAATTGATCACAGATGAATAAAGAGAAAATCATCCATTGTACCTTTTCTTGAAACTATCTTTCCTATATACTGCTATAAATTTATAACAGCTATAAATTTATATATTAGGATTTAACTCTGTTGTAGAGTCATTAAGTTATTTCGAAGCAAGAGACATGAAAAATGAGCAATGCCCTCCCCAGGACTCAACCCTGGACCTCTCGAATAGGGGCGGACTGTGTTACCGTTACACCACGAAGCTGAAAGGAGGGAGAAACACTTCATGCTGGAAGGAGGGAAAAATATCTTATACTGTTAACATATGGAAATCATTCACCTAAATTTTCAGATAAACTTAACACTGTTTCTTCTGTTTAAATACCTGATTGTTTTTAAGATTTTATTTCTCTGCCTGCTTTGACAAGGAAACCAATATTTTTTAAAGTTCTAAACTTTTGAAGTTTGGCTAACATCTGCTGTTTAGGCTTGGCACTTTTTAAGCTTCGTAACATAATTCCGCTACAAGACATTTATGATCACTCAAGTTAGGTTAATGTTATCATTCAAAGAGGTATAATATCTTTTGTTTATCATCTGTGCGGTACGGCAAATTGCCACCTCAGAGAAATATTCACATTCCGTAACAATTAGAGTCAAAAAATTTAGTTTAACCTTTCGAATAAAAAGCAGTAATTTTTGCTAACTGAGGAATCATAAGCGAATATTTCTTAAAACCATATAATTTAATTTTTTAATGTAATTTACAATGCATCTAAATCCATTTGTTTTATAAGTTCCATAAACGATTTTTTTTAAACATTTGAACCATTATTGAAAATAATTCAAGATGTTTCAAGGGTCATATAATTTTTACTTTGACATATAATAATCGGTACTCATATAGTATGCTATCTACCGCTTTAGCGATTGTATCCTACGACTATCGAACTGTAAACTACCAAAAGAACGTTGTCAATCCTGCAGGCGGTATTAATACTCAAACAATGGACTCCTGCTTGGAAATTTTGAATCTAAAGATTCTGAATAACATGTGAAGTAACACCCCGCAAGTACCTGCACGTTATATGGCAGAAGCATGATGGATATCCGTTAATAAAAGTAATGACAACTTTTTGGCCATGCTGCGCGGCATTCTTATTGTTGCGTGCGTACGGGTTCATTATGGATTGAATACACGAAAGTCGTTAAAAAAAGTTAACAAAAATCTGTTCTTTCCACAAGAAACAAGTCAATATGCTGAAATATTTCTTCAGAGATATTAGCACAATATCACAATATCTCAAACCTTAAACAGAAAACAGATAAAGTTAATCCAATCTCACAGCGAATTCACTACAATCAATCGCAGCGAAATAACAGCAGTTCGCTTTAAACAGCTACAACTACAACTAAGATGAGGTGTTTCAATTCGGCTTTTATAAGCTTTTTAATTATCACTAGAACAATCTCGATTTTTCTGGATGGCAACAGTAATTACGAGATATTTATTTATTAAATATTAAATGCACGCTCTTTTATTTTTATTTTTCCGACGTAGCTTTCTTTTCAAAAATCGTCTGCGTTGCAAGGGAAAATAAAGCAATTTTAATTATAATTCTAAATCAATAGCCAAATAAATATGAAATCCGTAACAATATGTAGCTGAATGACTCATAAAAACGTATTTTGTAAGCCCACTTCTGCTTTTGTTTTATAAAATTGGAAACAAATTAAATTTAATGGAATTAAAAATTTAACAGAATAACTTTCAGTGTTCTTAAGTATTTGAGTTTATTTTCATATTTAAAAACAGCATTTTAGTAGCGTCATCTCAGAAATAAGTAACTAATTAAAAGCGGTAAATCGCATTCGACATGAGTAACGAATAATCATTAATTCACTAATTAATAATAAGTTATTTTTCAGTTAGATCTTTTTTTGTCTTGCAAAGTATGGTGGATAGTTTCATTTTTCTCACATGGACTTCATGCATACAGTAAGTAACAATTTTATACACTTTTTCCACCACTTTTTGCATAATTTAAAACAAGTTCTGGAAAGTTTTAAAGAAAAGAGAAAAAAAAAATACCATTTTAATTAAAATTGTAAAAATTTTTTAACAAAATTACTATGATTATAATTAAAAAAATGCTAAATATTTTGAACAGTTAATCTCAATTTCTATAACGGATATTTATAATCGGAAACGAGAAGGGCTATATGTTAACCTAGACATCTGAATTCTTGGATGCAGTGGAATCGGCATAATTTTACTTAATTTGACAAAAGGGGATAACTAAAAAATACTTATAACTTGTACAGCTGTGACGTTTGTTATTCGCATTCGAAAAGAACTTCGTATTTGGTTAAACCGTATGAAATTTTCTAGACAAATTTGAGCTAATTCAAAAAAGGAGAGAAATCCCAAAATTTCCTGAAAGTGACACATGGAAGGAGTGCGTTATATGAAGGAAGAGCAGCGAGAACATAGATACGGGAGCACTAGACATTGAGTTAAAAAAAATACAATCATTTTGTGAATTAATAATATTAAGATACATAACGATTAAATATATTTTTTTTTACCCAGAAACATCTTCTTACATCCTTTCGAGTTGACTTAATAACGAGGATTTATTTTGGAACTGTCGTTAAAAACACTCTACAGTTTGATTTCTCATCATGCAGTTTGCCATTCTTCCTTCTCAGACTGGCAGTTTCTTTTGTGAAAGGCAGTTTCACAACTTCTTACGGAAATTCAAAAATATTAATCTTCAAAATGAAATTATATTTTATTTCTGGAGTCCTGTTCTTAAATGGAAGCAAAACTTTAACATTTTAAAAGCAAATGCCCTCACATTTACTGTTTAATTAAGTAAAAAAAATTCAGAAATAACAAAAGGAATGCACACAAAAATGAAACTTTCCTTCTTCCATTTTTCAGGCAAAGAAGGTGATTACGCTGTGTTACGCGGTGCTATCATTCAAATGGATTGTGTTCCCATGGGTTTTCAGATGTATGGTGGAAGGGACATCGGTGCTTCTTACAATTGGACAGATGAAGATGGCAACGAACTGGTGAATGCTCGATTTACAAAATTTCGAAATGGTCAACTTGAAATCACCAATGCGCACATAGGAGACAGTGGGGTATACAAGTGCAAATACACACCATCTTCGCGTATGATTTTAGCAAGTCAAGGAAGCCATGTGTTTGAACACAAACTCATGGGTGAGATTTTATTTTTTATTTTCATACAAAAGACAAGTCTTTACATATTGTTTGAATTAAAAATCTTCATCGATGAGGGAGTTTGCTTACAAAACAATGTTCATTTATATTCAGTCATAAAGCAAATACTCGCAAGGAACGGGAAAAATGGTTTTCTAAATCTTTTCTGTACTCTGTCTTTTATGTTTATTAGGGCTGTTTCCTCATGCATATGAAAAGATTCCAGAATATATAGAAACGCACACACATTTGTATATAGGAACTTTTGTATATATGCTACCGACGATGTGTGAGAGTTGGAACTGAGTGGCATGTCTAAGCAACATACAGAATGTTGAAAAATGAACGTCAAGTTATGAAACAATTAATATTATACATATTTCTAAGCATTCTATTCGCCGCCCAGACGGTATAGTGGTTAGGGGAGCCGGCTACGATACCAAAGGGCCTGGGTTCGAATCCAGGAGAAAGCACGGCTGTAATTGTCCGTCCCTTCATAGCAGGCAAAGGTGGCCCATCTATTAAGTGCCTCCATAATAAAGTGGTCACCACTTCTGGCCTTAGTAGTGGCCAAGCAGAAGTCGGCTGAAGTTCCGCCATTGGACGGGCTAGGTATGAGCACACGGACGACCGTGTGAATAACTACCTCTCGTTCCTTAACCCCCCACCTCCAAAGTTCTTTAATGCACACAGCATTAACCTGAGGAACCCCCTTCTTAACGTTTCTTTAACAAGAAACACCACAGTCTAAAAGGACTGAATTAAATTTTAATATATTTCAGAAAAGCTGATTTAACTGTATTTAAAACAAAATAAAATAATTCTTATTATCATTCTTACTATACTTATACTAACAAACGCTTAAGAGGGTTACTTTAACTGATAACAACCACTGATAAGATCTTATCTTTCTTTAAGAAGGAAACCTTTCAGACGTTTAACAACGTCACTTTCAGCCTTTAAATACCGCATTGAATAGCGGTCAAAAACGAAACTTCTCCCTCCCAGCTGATCACTAAGGTTAGGCCCACCAGCGGCCGAGCGGTAAAGACGCTGAACACTGGTAGTTCGGTCCGAGGTTCGAATCCCGCAAACGGACTGGCTGCATGGGCGTTTTTGTGGTTTTCCACATGTGTAACGTGTATACGAGCCAGTTTCCCTTAGAAAGTCCTCCACGAAGGCATCCCTCCCTTTAGGCAGATAGCCCTCGTGTGCTTTGCCATAATTGAATAACGTAACCTAACCCAGCTGATCACTGGCAGAACTACTTTTTCGACTTGTAACCAGATCCCCCTTCCTCCCTCCTCTGAAGAACGCGTAGCGGAAAAGGTCTTTAAAGATCTCTCCCCTACGTATTCTTCGCCCTGACGTTTGCAAAACACGATTATCAAGGTTCAAGGAAACTTCACCTTTTATTTATCTGGTCTAAATTATATGATGACTGCCCCTATTCTAAATTATTCTGGCCCTTATTTAGGCGCAAAATTAAGACCTTCATGAGTTTTTACCTTTTTTCTCAATGCGAAGGCATTTATTCCAAGTCATTCGGCTTATCAAAATTTTTACCGTATTTGACAATCCTCTCATTTTGCTGATCTAAATTTCTGTGATGATGTGGAGGTGAAGGCGTAATTGCCTATGAATTCCGTAAATTGCACTTCCTTGATCCTTGATCCTTGTCCGCCATTGGGGAAAAAAAAGGTATTCTATTCAAATCCAGCTGACAAATGACAGAGGACAGGGACACCAGAGGTTAAATGGGTGTTTGTCCAGCGTCTTCTACTTATCTAGAGTCATCAACACCCTGGAGAACAAAAGGCTGCCTCAGATGTTTGTTTGCAGTCTAGTATTCGAATAACCTGGCCTTACAAGTACTTAGTGGATCTGAGGCATTTAATATAGCCAAGTTATATTACAAAAATATGACACAAAATTTTTACTGTGAGCATACTACACAGAAATATTGCACTATGGAAGCGCTATTTCAACTCAGATAAATATACATAGATGTTCGCTACATAAACTACACCAAATAGATCATTGCTCTACATAAATGAGCAATACATGTGTTCCTTAATTACACTAAATAAGAACTTTAAATTAATAAAATTCACAATACAAAAATACAATATTAAAATTATGATGCATGTAAACGTCTGCGTTGCATATTACATAATGTACATGCTAAATAATACGTACAACTATACATCACATAAATATCTATATAAAATACACTAAAGAGACATTAAATTATGGTAAATATATAATACATATTATACAGTATTAAATTATGATGCGAATAAAAGTTTATGTGCGTGCTGCAGAAAGCACATGCTACGCAGCATGTACAATTATGCATCACAAAAATACGTATGTAAATACAATAAAAATACATTAAATTAAGTACAATGCGCAATGGGTAGGTAAAATATTAAATTAGGATGCGCGTAAGAATCTATATCTATAGTACATAATACGCAACACATACAGTTAATAAAAGGTAAAAGATACCTTGAGTCGGGCATCGAGTTAAATAAAATACACTAATACATGGAAATACATGGATTATACGAAGTAGGATATTAAGCTAAATAGAATACACAGAGCAGAAATACAGTATTAAAATACGTTGCACGTAAGAATTGCTTCTACATGACTCAAATGCCATGTAATACATACAGTTCTTAATGCACTTAATTATCTATTTAAAGTATAAAAATATGAGATAAAATTAAGTAAAATACATAGTACATAGATGCAGTATTAAATTATGATGCAGGTGAAAATCTACAGGGTAATTTACTACTAGTGCGATAAACTTGAAGGAGTAGTAGGAACATAACAAGATGATTCGTAATCACATAGCCTTGCAGGGTCCAAAATGCCTTGTACGCGAGCTGCGGTTAAAAGAAAACAAAAAAAGGGGGTACACATTAGTGTAACAGAAATAATTTTAATTGCAAGTTTTACATTGATTGTGTATACACGTTTTACAGAAGATCTTTGAAATTCCAACCATCAACAGTCACACAGGCTTCACAGAAGCGCCGCACGGAAATCCTAACGTTCTGGAAGTTTCCTGGCGTGTCTCCCATCTCCAAGGAAGCTACAGAGATAAGACCGACGAGATCTTGAACTGAATCATCTGGAGTCGCATACCAATGTCTTTGTCTGACCCCAGCAGAAGAAGGGCAAGCAGGATAGTTCTGGCAATCTTAGCTGCAATTGAATCGAACCATCATGACTTATCCATTGCTGTCCATATGTAACGTTTGGGTGTTTATGGATGACACTGGTGTAATGTGGAGGAGTTCCATCATGCTGGAAAGACACTGAGCGGAGCAACGACTGAAGAGCATGCGTTCTTTAATAAGTTGGGGCAGGACTTGCTGTAGGAAGATCAAGTATTCTCTACGTCCAGATAAGAGGGTAGAAGGTACACTCAAAGGAGATGGTCTCCAAAAATGCCGACTCGAGCATTCACAGAGAAATGCCTTTGAGCTGCACGTGTTCGCATACCATGGGGGTTTTCAAAAGCCCACAAATGGGCGTTATGTTGATTGAAAGCTTCTACTCTTATGAAAATTGCTTTATCTATGAACTACGAGCTACGAACTTGTATATGGATGTAGCAAATGACCTGTCTGTCGCACTCTATTGATTATATCAAGTAGCAAAAGTTTTTTAGAGTGGATAATTCGCAGACTCCAATAACTAGACTCGTTGCAGATGGTATGAACGCTTTGGTTTGCTGAAAGTATGCTCTATGCAGTGGGTTGGGACAAACCAAATCGTTAACTTATAGCTCGAATACTTGTACTTCGTTTGCCTTCTAACAGATGTAGCACATTCTTGTCATTGTCTGGCGTCTTCGTCGTTCGCTCTCGATTCATGGTAGTTTTCATAAAACAACCAGACTCATGTAGCTTTCTGTGAATTCGTGAGAAGATCTTATGATGAGGAGCACGTCTGTGAGAAAGACGTTCCTGGTACAAGCACAGAACCTCTCTCCTTTTACTGTCTGCAGCTCCATACGCGAGGTACATGTTGGCCAATTCAACGCCTAAATGTTTGTCTATCCTACTGCCTCGGGAGCCGGTTTGTAAATGCTGACTTCCAGCGGGATCGCTGTTGACGCGACCTCCCGTTCGAGGAAATGCCTCCGGTTCCCTCTACTGCATGACAAAGGCATTTCGGACCCTGTAATGTTAGGTGATTCCGAATCTTCTTTGTAGCCCTTACACCTGTTGCAAGATTGTCACACTGGTAATAAATCACTCTGTATATGCTTACTACTCAATTCACTCACTACATATTACATATACGTATAAAATACTTTTGCCCGAATGAAGTACGCTAACTCAACAATTGAACTAAGTGAAATACACTATGCATAAATAGTTCTAAGTTATGATGCATTCCACACGCTACATATGATCATGATAAATACAGTTAATAAAACGCTTACTTACCTATGTAAAATACATTAAAAATGACATTTAACCAAGCAAATTATGCTCTGCGTAGGTACAGCGTTAAATTTTGATGCATGTTAAAAAAACGTGAATGCTTACTGCGGAACGAACACATTACATAATACATACAATGATAAATATGCTAAAATAGGCATTGAACTAAAAATAACCCACAATTTATAAATATAACGTGCAATTATAAAATGCGTCGAGTGACAAAGTCAAGTATACTAAATGAGAATACTCTAAATAAAATACGCAAAGCATAAATGCAGAACTATTTTTTGACGCACATAAGATCTTGTATGCATACTTCGCAATGCACACACTGCATAATGCATGTAATGATGTAGCAGATCTTTATAAAATAGGCATAAAAGACCTGAAAATTTACGCTAAATAAGGCACCGTGAAAATGCCATATTGAGTTATGATGCATATACTATGGATCTATGTGAATGCTATATAATACACACACTATATAGATATATTATATGAAACCATTCACTATTGAAGATAGGAGAAACATCAGTGCTAATAAATCATTGCATTAGGAAGAAGATTATACATAGGAGGTTAACGGGAGTATAATAATCATGATACTTGAAATGTGTCGTAGCCGTAGTCAGTTGTGTACTACGCGGGACTTCTGTTCCTAGGCTTATGAGATCATTCATCATTTTACAGAGGCATTGTCACATACCCGATTACCACCCCTTTAATGCCCAATGGTTGGCTTTGCTGACTGGGGGGGCTGGGGCTGCGCCCTTTCTTAGACCCGATTACCACTTTTTGATGTCACATGGCAAGACTTTCAGTGCTCTCCTCAGACGGAGAATTCCCAATTTACGTTTCAGTTTTTCTGATCGGAAGTTTTAAAATACACTACTTTAAATTTGTTGAACAAAGACTTTAGTCCATAATGGGCTGCATGAAGATGGAAGAGCAAGGTGTAGTATCCGAAAAGGAACCACAGCACGCTGACACCCTTAAACACAGCAAGTAAGATAAACGTGCAGCGACGATTGTACGATGGACTGTCCAAAGTGCATTGTTACAAAAAAAAGGTGTTTTACCTTTTTTTTGTAACAATGCAATCGCATCTCTGGGTCATCCATTTGCATTCATTGCTACTTAAACGAGGTGCATACCAAACATTTCAGCATCATACTCCCTCACATCAGTGTCACGAATGATAACGATTCAAGCTGGCCACTGCAGTTCTTATCAATGTTCCTTAGCGCACACGGGGACACATTTGGGCTATGTTCCAGCATAAAAATAGTTCCTTTTCTATTAGTGACCTTTTTTTCTAGTTCCATAAGATTTTTCTGCATCACCTGTATATAGCATTTAATCTTTTTATTCTTTGAAAGAATAAACCATAATATGAACAAAGAAAACACAGCTGTAACAGAATATCGTTAGAACGAAATTTTGCATCCTGGTCAGATGAATGAATTTTTTTCAATACGTATTAACTCTCGTAAGAAAACAGTCTACTATGTACGTTTTTCAAAACAGAAAAACAAATATGCATGTAACATTCCTCGAATTTTTTCTTAAAAAATGATAGTTTAGTTCAATTACTTTTGAAACACGTTTAGTTTTATTTTTCAGTTTACGAAATATCGGGTCGCAAATTTGTTTCTCGAGTGTACCTTGATATGTCCGAGACCAGCATAGAAGTTGCCTTGACGATGCTACGAGATTTGATGGTAGCAACAGTCTGTCGCCATGATCTGTGTTTCCCAGGTGAAATCAAAACACCAAAATGTGAATTTCTTGAATCGGTGAGTAATTTTTGAATACTTGCAATATTTTGAATACGTAAGTATTTGCATCTATTTATCCCTGATATACTGATATGGAACTTAAAAAAGGTGATATAAAAGTTAAACATCAGCTAAAAGTATTTCTCTTTACGTTTCAAATGTAGATAAAAGGATTTTAAAAAGAAATAAGTATTTTAAATTTAATTCGATACAATACATTTCGAATAAAAATTCAGTATTCATGTATTGTTGTTATTGTTGCTTTTATTTTTGTAAATTTATGTTAACTTTCTTCTTGCATTAGAATGAGCGGAATGTTTTTCAAAGAATTTTCAGATCTAGGAATAGCAATTCCTTAAGTAAATCTTAAAAGATGAGAGAATTTTTTCGAAATCTGAATTTTCAGTAGTTCCAACAATCCATTATTAAGCATGACTGATGCACTGAAAAATAATGTCTTCAAGCTTTACTATTTAAGCAACTTAATGTTTTTGGTGCATTATTCTTCGGTTTCAGGTCTTAGATGCCTTGGACTCATCTGCCGTAGTTTAGTGTTTTCGGTTCCTATTAGTCAGTGCTGCTGCCTGTCTACCAACAGAATATCTAGAGCTATCTGTTGCCACAGAAACGAGCACTAGCCCATATTACCTAGTTGTGTCTTGAATAAATGCATTTAATTTTAAATTATTGGAGCATCTGACGACGAACTGGCGATGCACGCATTTTGATTTTTGATTTAAGTAAAATACAAAATTATATCATTGTTTCGTCCTTACCGCGGTCACCATTCGCTAAAAACAAGAGAACAATAAAATTTTTATCTGCCTCATCCCTACTTGAAATGCGTGAGGCATGTAGTAACAGCATTCTGTTAGATATACTGGCGAGAGTAGTGTTCATGATTGACAGACAGGTCCCGGTATTGAAGACTATGGCTGTTAACTTGATCTTTTGACAAGATGCAGTAGAGTAGATATTTTAGTTGTTATTGCCTGACTTCCAATGTTGAAGAACAAGAATTTCTACAGAGTGAAAAATCCTCGACTTTTCGTATGTTGAAACGAGTAAGCAGCTTATTCTTATTAACACTGTATGAAGATACTAACGACTCTTTAGCATCTGCCTTCGTCTGCAGTTGTAGACAGATATTCCTTTTTTTTTCTCTCATCCTACAACAGTGAGAAACCTATTTCAAGTTATGTTAGTACTAAAACTTAACTTTCTGGAACATTCAATTTTGAAACGCGAATCAGTGGAGTTACTGTCCTTCTTTGGAAGTAACCCGTTTGACGGTAAAGGTCATGGGCAAAGTTATTTCAATATAATTTTAGTATAATTTCATATGATTTTATGTAGTCAGTTTCCTTTAAGTTACACTTGAAGAAGGATGAAATATATTAATATAAATTTATTTCCATGCCTGAAGCAACGCTTGTTTCAGACAATCTGAAACTGTATTCACAGCACTCTTTCACGGACCCCAAGCTCGCTTTTCCTAGAAAAATAAAATTATCTAAAATTATAGGATAATTTTGAGCCCATGTAAAATATAGGCTCTAGGCTCGGGCCTAGTGGGCCCGGACTTCTATCTGAATCAAAGTCTATCTGAAAACATAATATCCAAACTACTAACAATCTGTATATAACTATATACATTCGAACCCCGAACGAAAATGGCTTATAACGAATTCTTGGATAAAACGGACGAACCTTTTGATCTTGTCTAGTTTCCTATACATAAAATGTTTGTCATTTTATACTGTTATGGTGAACCTCTTGCAGCATAAAAATTTGATATAACGAATTGTATGAATATCTTCGACTGACACCCAATTTTTTTTTATTTTGCATATTTTCCAACATTTCTGGAAGTTTACACCAAAAGATTACTAATCATTAAAATAATCCAAGATTAGAATATTAAGATCTAATTCTTCTGCAAAGAAAACATCTTTTCGTTGTTTTTATTTTATATTTACCCCTACATATCATTGTTCTAAGACTATGCGAGGCAGATGTGGCACCCAATTCAAGGAGAACGAAGATATAATAATAATAATAAGCATATTTTAGAGCACCGTATGGCGTCGTTGACCATTTACCAAAAAAGATGAATGGGTTCTTTCCTTCCCTGGAAGACAGATTTCTATTCAAGGCTAATGTTACGATTCAATTTTTAAAATTTTTGCTACTCAGAGAGAGAGGAAGAAGTGAAACATGTGAGCTTCTGACCTTACAGCTAATTCATCTTTGAGAAGTGAAATATTTATCTTCTGAATATGGGTTTTACATTCTTTTGCAAGACATAAGTTATTCTTTATAAAAGTTATTGAATATTTGCATTGCAACAATATATATCATTGGGAAATAATTGTGTACATAGGTTAGGACAAGTAGTTAACAAAACTATCATTCTTTTCATCTTTCTCAGAACAGCGAAATTGTCACATATTATTTGACAAATTCTCTGCATTATGTTCCTGTATCGAAAACTGATCCACATGGCGAGCTTTTATCAAAATCTACAGTTTGTGCCACATGAAAAAAAACCCAAAATTCTGCAATTTCTGCACATGAAAGAAATTTGAGTATCTGGAATATCTTGAGAAAGGAGGGACTTTGAAGAAGCATTGCTGAAATGATTCCGAGAAATCATCATCTGCAAATTTCTGGAAAATGTTTCAGACAAAATTCAACGAATTTGCCAAACAATGTCGACATGCTGGAAAAGAATGAATAACCAATTTAATAACTGCGCATAATAATAATTGTAATTAAACCTTAATATTAATTTTTAATTACTTCTGTTTTCTTTATTTTTGATATCTAGGACAATGCTTATATTTTTTTCCTTGTGCAACACTGAATTTTTACATGGTTTGGTTTTTTCTTATCAGATCAGATATATCGAATCTAATTCCCGGTTTCTTGAAACTCGTTATAGCAGGTTTCGGCTGTATAATAAATATGCAATAAATATTGCAGTGATTTCAGCCTTTGCAACTTTGAGACCTTTCAGCTTCTGGTGAATAAACAGTATTTGATTTTGAAAACGAGAATGCAGTGATATCGGTGATGAATGTAGGCAGAAAAAAGCAGCAGCGTTGGATAGTTTCTTGAAATGCATAAAGCCTTTTTGCATAAAATCAATACGAAAATACAGTTGAATTTTAAGCAATGTTAAAGACGAGTTGTCAGTATTCTCTCCAAATTACTGAAGAGTGTACACTGACGGAAAAAAAGCCGTTACCAAAAAGGAGTAGTGCTTGATAAACGAAATTTGGTAGGCGTGTTTATACACCTGAAAGATAACGTCTTTTCAAATTTCGCGCTAGGCACATAACCTCAACATGCAAATCAGGTTTGCTTAAAATACACTCTGTAAAATTCGTGAGCTTTATTTAGTGAGATGATGTTAGTCAAGAATGCCTTTAAGAAAACGAAAATGCCATTATCAGCAGCTCAGTGAGTTTGAACGGGATCTTGTAATAGGGCTACAAGAAAGTAGCTTTTCCTTCCGTGATATTGCAGAAAGATTTGGCGGGAATGTATGAACTGTGCATGATTGTTAACAGCAGTAATCAATGGAAGGTAAGACCGAGCTCCGGGTGGCCACTCTGCACTGCTGAGAGGGAAGATTGCCATATCGGACCTATGGCTGTGGCGCATCGTAGTGCTCTGCATCAGAAATTCAAGTTGCAGTTGGCACCACAGTGACACAACGAATTGTTATAAGTCCGTTACTTGAAGGACAGCTCCTAGCTAGACGCCCTGTAACACGTATTCCACTGACTCCAAACCGTTGCCATTTGCGACATCAGAATTGTCAAGGTAGAGTTCAATGGAGGATGGAGTGGAGATCTGTTGTGTCTTCTGATGAAAGACGGTTCTACGTTGGTGCCAGTGATGGCTGTGTGTTGGTTAGAAAGAGGCCAGGTCAACGCCTGCAACTAACCTGTCTGCGGCCTAGATACACTAGATATAGACTTGGAATTATGGTCTGAGGAGCAATTTCGTATGACAGCAGCCGCACTGTTGTGGTTATCTCTGACTACAAATTTGTACGTCAGTCTGGTGATTCTACCTGTTCTGTTGCCATTCATTAACCGCATTCTGTTACCATTCATTAACCGCATTCTGTTACCATTCATTAGCATCATTCAAGGGAATGTTTTCTAACAGGATAACGCTCGCCCTCATACCGCTGTTGTAACCCAACATGTTGTACTGAGTGTAAACATGTTGCCTTGGACTGCTAGGTCACCAGATCTTTCTCCAATCGAGCACGTAGAGGTCATTACTGGATGACAATTCCAGCGTCATCCACAACCAGCATTAACTGTGACCGACCAAGAGTAACGAGCATAGAACTCTATACTGCAAACTGACATCCGGCACATGTACGACACAAGGCATGCACGTTTGCATGCTTGAATTCAAAATCCTGGGGGCTACAACATTATTCATGTACAAGCATTTCACATTTGAAATGGCTTTTCTCGCGTTTGCATTAACCTGTGAGCTTGAAAATGTAATCAATTAAATATATTACCCAGACAAATATATTGCCGAAATTTCATTACTCTACAGCAATTTTTTCTTGGTGCTGAGATTTTTTTTTTCACGTCAGTGTATATAGCTTGAACATCAACGATTCAAATTGACTATTTTGGCGACCTTTCTATCAGGCTAATTTTGATATGCTGGCATTCTTAAAAAAAAAAAAATATATGTTTTCTGATAGCAGGACATGTAGCGATCTTTTCCTTACTTTTCACCAATGAAGTCATGTTTTACTTTTACTGAACATTTTCATTGAAATTTTATAATTTAAATAGCAGCTTCTCTATTCACTGTAATTGCTCTCAAAACACTGAGATGTAATTATTGGAAAGTGTGAAAAAATTAATCAGAAACTACAGCTTCTTCTTGATTATCTTGGAACTCGTTAAAATGACGGCATTCCAAGAATACTTAATTTTGTCTTAATTAGAAGCTATTAAAACTTTCCCAATCTATTGGATTATCTTTCTAAGCGTCTCTTCAACAACTCTCTTAAGTAATGTTAAAGGTTTAAAATTTTGAAAGATGAAAGAACTGCTTATTCCGTCGTTTGTTAAACGTTTAAAGTCCCCAAACCATCAATTTAAATTTATCCATTTAAATAAAATCTTAAAATTCTTTAAAAACTGCTTAGAATTTTATCTCTAATTGCCACACAGATTGTGGGTAAAGGTACAAACAAAAGACTAAAGCTCTAATTAAAATTTAATTCCTTCTTTAATTTCCTAGTAAAAATTATATTTCAAAAATTCCTGCTCAAATTAAAAACATGAAATAAATTCTAATAAAAAGAGGAATGAGATACAACCAAAAAAATTTAGTAAATATAGCTTATTCCATTCAAACTATTGCATCATTTAAGAGAAGAGAAATTGGTAAATTTAGTTACATTCTTTTTTAGGTTTTTGTAATCTGCTTATTTTTATTTTAACTGTTCTGAGCATGGCATTTTCATCTAAACTTTTCTCCTACCCGTTACCTCACTGCAATTCGATTCACTTTTCATCTTGAATACAAATAACAGTACATATTAATTAAGACAAACATATTACTCAGAATAAATATATTCCTCAGAAAAAGCAAGTGTGCGAATTCTCTCTACCCTATGAAGCTGTGAACCAAATAGCAGATGACGGGTGTCAAGAGGACTGCGTACGAGAAAACATGCTCTCTACACTTAAAAAGGTAAGAAATGTTTCTGCTATGGGCCAATTTCACCACTATTATTTAAAACGCAGTTTTATATCTTAAACGCAACTCGGTTTTCCTTTTGTGTCAATATTCTATACTATCTACTTTTTAATTTTTTGTAAAATTACTAAAAATTATTCTCACAGCTGTTTTAATATTGACTCTTGTTAGGATAGGATTTGAGTCTACATATATGTAAATTACATGTAATCCAAATTGGTATTTAAAAAGTTTTATGCAATCAATTCTTTGTATTATGCATTTGCTTACACTATGATAAAAATTTATTCTCACAGGCTTTATAAAATTTACTTCCTTTCTTTAACATAAAATTTGACGTTACATGTAGCGTCAAATTTTAAATCCTATTGCGTCAGTTTTAAATCCTATCGCGGTTATTCATAAGCTAATATTTTTTGTATGTATTCTGTACCATCTACTTGCTTGCGCGAGTACTAGAAATAATTCGTGGAGGCTTTATAAAAACTACTTCCTATTGTTAAGATAAAATTTGAGGCTACATGAATGAAACTTCAAATTCTAAACATGATTATTTATAACCTAACGACCTTTTGTTTATATTCTCTATGATCTAGTTGCTTCCACGAATATCAAAAATAATTCTCAGAGCATTTCTAAGACTTTTTTCCTGTAGATTATCCCAAAATTCTAAGCATTATCATTTATAACCTTGCCCCCCGTCCAGTTCTCTGCATTATCTATTTGATTGTGCAATTATTAAAAATTAATTTTAACTACTTAAAAATTAATTCTGTTCTATTTTTTTCGAACACCGGAGAGACCACTCAAATTTTTCACGTATCCTGCTCCGATAAAAATGAAAAGAAGAAAGAAAATCTGTATGATAAATCATGAAAAGTTCCAGAACTAGACGAAACTAAGTTTTTCGATCTTATCGCCTAACTGATATAAAATTTCAAGTTTATTTGAGTTACAATAACATGCCAAATAACGATTATTGGAAGAATTAAAGCTACAAGAATTAGAGTAACATTCATAAATTTGCAGGACTAGTTTTGAAGGTTTAGATATAAAAGTTGTTTCTTCAGCTGCAAAAATGGAAATGAAAAAGTCTGTTGTCAGGCGATAAGAATGACTGGAACGAAATCCAGCTACTGGCGCCACCTATTGATGAAAAAGAAAACGAACAATGAAATAATATCCTGAAAATTTGAGGACAAAAACCGATTGAAATTTGGATCGTTTTCTAGAACTGAATGGTTTCTTTGAATGGGAAAAGCCTCTAGAAAAATCTAATTCGTCAACGGAAGATGTTGTTTCAATAATTTTGTCAGCAGAAAATGGAAATTGTACACTTGGAGACATACTTGGAGACTACTACACATAAAAACACACATAAAGACTAAAACCACTCATAAAAAAAGGAAAACGTGATATTTTTCCTAGAAGCGGTTCACACTCATAAAAATCTTTCTGTTCTAGTTAACGTTCCTAATTCCAGTCCATCATTACCCTCAGTTTTTAAGGAAATTGTTTCACCGTTAGTTTCATTTTCCGTTAATAGATGACATCAGTATGACTTCCACTAATTCTTGTCGCCTGAGAGCAGACTTCTCAATCGTCATTTGCACATAGAAGCAGAGAATACTGTTTTTCATAGTAAGTGTAGGAATCAGCTCAGAAATTTCAATGCAAAAGTTTAAGTCATTTATTTAAAGAATTCCTTTCATTTTTTTCTAAGCATTTATACAGATTTTTTTTTATAAATTAGGTTTATAATAGTATTTTCCTGCAGAATAGTATCGTAACTATTTATTTGTTACCGAAAAGTGTTTTAATATTATGAACTTCTTTATATTTCGACAAAGAATGGACCACACAAGTATTTTTATTTAGATATGCTGGTTTGAAGAAATAAATAAAGCGGTTTCACTTGGAACGGCCACCAGTAAAATCATACAAATAATTTTAAAGTGGTAAAAATTGTGTATTGGTTATTGTTATTATCAATAAAATTCTGATGTCTCAAAATAAGTTTTAATGTGAGAAATGCTATTTACACCCATTATTTGTAGTGTATTTATTGCACTTTTGAAAGCATTTGTTTCAGTATTTTTTTTCGTAGCTGTTAATTAATGTTAGAGAAGACATAAAAGTTTATTCTGAGAACGTTTCTCTAAATCTTGATTTATATAAAATCCTTAGGAATACTGTCTGATATTTGTATAATTATGTTATCATTATTAAATTCCCTTCAGAGATTTAACAAAATTGATTACTATAACGATGTTGCTAACATACATTCCTCTTCTATCGGAAGTAAGAAAGTTTTGTAAAGGGAATCCTGTGCTTCTGCGGAAGAGAATTTGAATGTTCTCGATCAATTATTAATTTTCCCTATTGTTTTTCTTTTGCCTAATAATAATGCTTTATTCAAAATCTTCATGTTTATAAAATTATTCTTTTGACTAAATTTTATATTTTATAATGCTTTGTTTTTCTTTCACTTAAATCATAAATTATTGTAGAAGCCTTCAATCTTCATGTTACAGAGTCTCACTCTTTTTAGAAGCATAAATTGTAGACACTACGCAGAAGACGAAATAGCGAATTCTCGCTATGTCTTTGAAGAACAGATACTTAAAGAAGAAGGTTTAAATAATCTTTTTATTTGAACTAAAGTAACAAGATGTACACACTCGGTGCTCACAGTTCACCACCACTTGTAGCTAAACTAAATTAAACAGAAAATAAAAAAATATAAAATTTCACAATAAATTTAGGATGGTTAATGACTGGCTTCTTATTATCTAAACTGCTAAATCGGCAGCACACAGCAAAGCCGAGCCTAGAACTCTTGAAACGCAGCTTAAATACCCCTTCTTAACACATTTAGATTTTGCATACTACGCCATCAAAATTTACATTACGGAAGGAAACTGAAATCAGGAGGGAAAGGAAAGTCGAACTAAAAATAATTGGTTAGAATAAAATAAGGTCTTTAAAATATTTCGAATAGGAGAAACTACTTTAAATATGTTTCATTTCATCTTAAGGCAAAAATTATGGAAATCCACTGCAGCCAGGCTCTTTCAGCGCCTAGAAAAAATTACTTATTTTCACTATTTTTATAATTTATCAATTATTAATTTTCCCTATTGTTTTTCTTTTGCCTACAGAAAAACTCGACCTATATACAGAGGGTATTTACGCATTTTTAGAACTGTTTCAAGGCCGTTTAATTAATGTGTTGTGCCTTGAACTTATACAGAAACTTTAAATACTGATTAATATTGTTTTATTTATTTTTTGTTGTTTTGAGAATAGCAACAAAAAGATTATTCAATTTTTGTTGTTCTTGGAATGGCAACAGTAAATTATTGTTGTTATCGTTCTAAAGAGTTGTGCTGCATTTTTAAAAAACGAAATAAAGATTATTTTCAATTCAAAAAGTGGATTACCGTTTTTTGATGAAACGGAATTATAATTATAAAGATTGTTATATTATAATTTGGAGTCAGAACCAATAAATGTTTAAAATGTAAAGAATATTTTAAAAAATTCTCGATGTGGTAGCCTTTTTTCTGGACTATAAGTCTGCATCATCAATTTTTCAAGGAATATAGTAGTACTTTTTGAAGTAGGACTTCTTGCTTTGTCTTATGAAGTTTCACTCTTTGAAAGTCAGTGGGATAAAGAAATGGAAATTCTTCTGTAAATATCGGACTTAAAACTTTCTCTTGATAATACGTTTAGTTGTAAAAAAATTTTTCTACTTTTCTTATTTTTCCTTTCAATTGTAAGAGAATCAAGCGACAATCATAAACCCTTTACCGAAACTTCCTTTGCATCGACGGAACCAGGTTTGTACATTATTTCTCCTCATCTTCGGTAATAAACAGACTTTTTTTTTCAGTCATTTGGGTAAACTCGTGCTTCATCAGGGTCACAATGCATTTAAATTTATCTCCTGCTAATAGTTTCCATACATTGTTCTACAAACAGTTCTACGTTGAGCGTCATATCTCGGCAAAAACTGGTGAACATTGGTTTTTAGCTTTTTTTAGTGGTAAATATTAATTTATCATTTTATTGTTGCTACAGACAACTTTAAAGACTTTGCAATTGATTTCTGCATCGGTGGATTTTCTTCTGTTACCAACGATTTAACTTTACAAATATTAGAAACAGTACGTGCATTTTTCGGGTATTCGTTTCGAGTTTTCTTTCCACGTAGAAGTAATGACAGACGGTTTTTCTCTTTCCCATTAATAATGTTGCTTATTTTTCACTCAGAAATTTTAATATCATGCATTTCACAACGTTTTCGAACTATGGAATAGAAACATTTCTTTTCGGAAAGCTCAAAAACTTAATCCTCCTAACTAACTCCTTCAGTCCACAGCTTGTTTATATGCAACATTTTGAAAAAAGAATAAATTTTAAAGTAGCAGACCATATTTCTTATTTTAAATAATAAACTGTTGCCAGATATTTTCATTCTAAATTTTAGCTTTTATTAAATTCTTTAACCGTTTTAAAAACGTGTGTAAACATCTTCTGTATCACGGCTATGCCGTGTTCTAATTTATCATCCGAATGCGCTAATGAGTTGATAAACTTCGAAATATATTTAATTCTGCGAAAGGAGAGAATAAATCTCTTCTCTTTGTGAACCGAATTATTATAAACGTGCTATCAAACAATGAGATTTCATTTCAGGCTGAAAAAATTCTGGAAACAAGTCTAATGAGTATGTCTGAAAACGAAAATAGCCATCTGAAGGCCGACATGGTAACTTTCGAGACACAGCACTTGATTACATGCAAGGCCGGATTTCACCTCATCAAATCACACTTTAAAAGATGTTGTAAGCTTATATTTTCTTTCGAAATTTTTCTTTCTTTCTTTCTTTTCTTTTCTTTTTTTTTAATTAGCACTCACAAGCATCAAGAATTTAGGAGCTTCTTAAATACATGTACGGAGTAAAATATTGTAGCCATTTCTAGCTTTGCAGAAAGCTCATTTTGCTTTATCGAAAGATGTACAGCCAGTGCTGAGATTCGGTGGGTTCACAAAGGCTCGGCAGAACTGATTCCTAAAATACTCTTAGTTGGACGAACGGTTGCTGAAATTGAATTTAAATACCGGGTGATTTAAAAGTCGCTCACATCAAGCATTCATAAACTGTTGAAATTCCAAAATGCACACTAATGACGAATTATTTCAGTGTATGACACCCCTGTGCTGTAATGTGTCACATAAAATTTCGGTTTCAGTTTACGCTATTAACCTTAATGTCTGTTTATTTGGTGCATCCAAGCAGAACGAATTTTTGCGATTGAGCAATACTTCGCGACTCACAAATTTGATTGTGATGTCATCTTTCTCACATAATTTGCTGATGATTTGCAACGTTTTAGTCTTGACTTCATTCATTTTGCCCAAATTAAAAAGAGACGCAGTTTTTAAAAGTTTGATTTGTGTGACTTTTGGATCACCCTGCATTTATTTAGGCAGTTTATTGCTACTTATAATAGCAGGTAAGTTTTTCATTTATTACCAATATAATTCTTCGCATGTAGGGGAGGAACTATTTATTATCATAAAATATTAGAAAAACTCACAATAATACAAAGATAAAAAAAAGTGCCTAACAAATATATATATATATATATATTCAGTATAATAAGGTTTATAGGATGACTGCCGAGGATAAATGGATTTGTTTGAAATGGACTGCAGCTTCTTTGCTCTGAATCCTTGAGATAAAATTAAACCTGAATGTGCTGATATAAGTTCCTGTCTTCTTTAAATGGATAATGAATATATCTATAAAATGAAATGAAAATTTTCATATTATTTTAAAATACTATCAACCAAATTCGGTAGCACTATTTCTCCGCATTGCTTTCTTTCATTACAATTTGGACTAAAATGGCAAAAGAACAGCATGCTCAATTTCACAGTTAATTACAATGAACCCTTTCGTGCCGATCACTTGCATAGACGAACATCTCTGAAAGTGACCAGTGAGATGAGATATTTCTGAGAACTTAAAAGTTTATTGAATATCATCTTTCTAATGCGACCACTTCCACAAAATCCCAAATCATCTGGAACCGTGAATACCGTGCTTTAATAGCACATTTTTTTTTGGGGGGGGGCAGTTTTTCATTGTGCAAGTGGCATAAGTGCGACTATTATGCATGGAAATCTACTGCACAAATATTGTATACTTTTGAAAATTTTTTCTGCCTTAAAACGGGGGTGTGACTGTCAGGCGAGAGCGACTATTACGTGAGTAAACATGGTAGTTGTCTTAGATAGTGTTCACTATATCATTAATGCAATTTCATTTTATTTCTGTTTTTATGATTGTATTCATATTAACAAACGAGCTACTATTGCAAAACCGAAATTATGAAAACAAGGCAGATAATTATTTGTAGCTAAATGAAATATAAGGAGGACTTTAACTTGTTTGAGAAAGGGAGAAGAGGAGAGGCGGAAATATAAATTACCACTTGTTCTTACACAATGATTGCAGAAAAGTGTGAAATGAAAAGAAGCTTTTTTAAACGTCATCTTCAAAAATTCGTGATCATCACTGATTATGTGAAAAATAAGTAAATAATTCTCACATCTTTTTTTTACTGCTGAGCTATATTTATTTGACACGTAAATTCTAAGTATTCTATGAAACGAATTTAATTTCTAAATTATGAATTCTTTGTGAAAACGTTTTCTTCTTATTTTAATATATAGCTAATACAGGAGATAATGCAGTTACGATATCTGAAGATACTTTTTCTTTAGATGAAGGAAATTTTATTAATATTGCAATCATATGAAGTGATGCAGTCATATGATCTTAAGTGATGGCTGTTTTATATTTCAGTTCCTTGTCATCCAGGCACCTATAGCAAGGCTAATAGCATGACATGTGACATGTGTAATGTCGGATTTTACCAAGAACACTACGGGAAGCACGAGTGTGAGAAATGTGAGGAAGGCAAGACGACGGAGACTATGGGAGCAAAGTCAAAAGAAGAATGTGTACCAGAAGAAAGTTAGTATAACACAAATCTAGCCTTCTGGGAATTCTAAGCCCTTTTCATTTCAAAATAAACATACTGTAATATCATAGACTATCACGAAAATTAGGGCAGAGAAATTAAGTACAGAAAACCTTTATTTCTGGATTAAAATACAACGAAAACTATTAACAATCAAAATCATCAAACAAGTATCTTTTAACACACTATTGTACAACGCTGCTGGTCGGGAACTCGTTTCTACGGGGCGAACTCAAGCTATCTCCAGAATCGAAAAATGCTCCTTGTATCGGAGATCATCACTTTGGTTTATGACAGATGAAGGCCTTTACCACTATAAATTTCGTAACACTTAAAACAATGGAAATGAGAAAATGAAAGTCCGCTTTACGGAGCAGTATCTTGTAAAAAGCTAGATTAAAAACCATATTTAGCCAGGCAAAAATGGCGCATGATAAGTGAGTCGGGTTCAAATCCGAACCCACAACATGAGAAACTTTTAGACTTGCTTCTAGCCGCTTGGCTAGTGTAGGCTTGAAGAAAAAGTTGGTAATTAATCCTCTTCCTCAAATTTCATTCCTATTTCCACAGTTTGAAAGGCTATTATCATCTTGTCTGTAACCTTTTTTTTTTTCGTTTAATTTTCTAGGCAATAATAGTAATATTGTTTGTAAGATTAAACACTTTAGGATCTTTAAAAATGGAGAAAATATCCGCTATTTCTTCTGCCGATGGAATGTTTTGCTTTAATTTGTCACTGTAAGTCTGTTTACTTGTGGTAGTTTTTCCAGTTTCATTATCTGAGTTAAAGAGCTGAGAAATCTTTCTTAGGTGGTGCCGGAGTGGTGTAAGTTTCTGTAGTACTTTTAAATCTTAGTTGATAAACTTTTCAGCGCGTAAAGGAACTTAATAGTTTTTAGAATAGTAGAAGCAGATAGGTTTTCCTTCAGGTTTCAAAGTGCAGGTGTCTGATTTCTGATATTTTGTACATTTTCAGATCGAACATTTTTCCTAACAGTTGTGTTGCGTATGTCCTTACTCTTGACAACAAAAGCATTGACAACAAAAGCATTCTCCCGTTTCCGGACGTTAGCGTATAATGATATTAAAGCTGAGAAAACATTATTTAATTTGTAAATTTCTTTGCCTGCAACATTTCTTTTCAGCTCTCACAGGTAGATGGGGAGACGAGTAATCTGTCCATTCTGTTTTTTAGTGTTTTTATTTTAATGATGCGATAACTTCTGCGTTTTAGATCTTGAAAGATAGTTTCTTCTATGACCGAGCTCGATATGCTCTTGAGGATAACCCTTGAGGATCGATTTTGAGCTAATCTGGAACGTATGGAAGTTAATCTAAGGTTTCTGAAGATTTTGCAATGTGGTTTTTTGTAATTGAGTGTTGTAGTGGAAAGAAATATAGATCTAGCCTTCACTTCAGCTTCATACTCGCCTTTACATGCTTCTCGTAACATCCTATCGATAGAAAGCCAGTCTGGATTACTTATTTCAATGATTACTGTTGGTGAAAGTTTTTCTGAATTTTGTGCGCTTTCAGCTCGCAATTTTTCTAAGATTTTATCATTTTCTTTGGAGAGGATTTTGAATCTTTTGCTTTGGCTAACTTCAGTGTTGGTGGGTATCTTTTCTGGAGATTTACAAGTCCGTGAAAGGATAATCCACTGATTTTTCGGGATATCTTTTAAGAAAATATTTATTGCCTGATTTCTTTGCTTCTTGTGCTCATCCTTGTGTAACATTTGGAAATAACTTCCTGCTAAGTGATGTACAGTCTGTTTTTTCAGTGTTGGTTTCATCTTTTTGTAGAACTGGCTCACTGCATCCGGATCAGTTTCTGACTTGGTGCATATGTCGTAAACTTTTCTATTTGAAAAATTTGAATGCGTTGAGATTTTGGAGTCTGCATCACTATCCATGTGTTCTTCATTCCCCTTATGCCACGGTATGTTGCCTCTATTTGCTGATTTTATTAGTTTTATTAACTGCCAGTGTAGCGATCTCAGATAGGCGCACAACCGAGCACCATCCAAACTTAAGACCTCAAGACATCCATATTAGGCAGAAGGTGGGACTGTCAGGCAAATTTCCCTCCGACGACAGCAAAAGACAATTCACTCAGCTGCCGTTCGTCTCACACTTACAGGCGATAGACATATTGTCTCAAAACTCATGGCTGAGCTGCTCGACCGGCGTCACCCCTCCCGGCCACAAGAGACCAGATCTTACACAGGGCTTGCACCACATTGGCGTGTGGGTCAATAGAATTAACAAAGTCAGGGCCACCTGTTTACATCCACAGGTTACAGAGAATCGCTAGGTTCGTGATTTTATATCCCCGTGGCCGAGACAGTCTACGTACAGATTCTATCCAGTAGCTTCACAGATTTTTCTGCATCGATCCCCCGGGGTTGCCTATCTGGTGGACGTTTACTGGTCACCAATCAAGAGAAACAAGCAAAATAATACTTACAACAGTTCAAGTCGACAACAGCTGAAAAATCATACGTCACAAAGCGACGCTGATCAACTCTGATGTGAAGAAATGACGATGCTCTTTGTTCGGTGTGCACACCCTTTTATACTGGAGCGCAACAGAATGTCTGGCCTTGTAATGTTAAGGCTTGGTTGGAAAGAATATTCCAGAATGTTCATCTCGTCGTTCTTTTTGAAACCAACTGGAAGCACTAAGCCGAACAACCCACACATATGCAGAAAATGAGACTTCTCTGTCTTTACAACATGATGAAAATCCGATAGTCTGCCATCCAATTGTTACGCACACACGATGATCCGGCATCCCTTTACACGACATTTCTGTCGTAAAATGGAATTATTAACATTTCATTCGGTAATATTCGGAAAGGCTCGGCAATCACTTTGCGTTTTTCTGCTATTTTCAGTTGCTTCTGTTGTAAAAACTCGTCTTTGTTTTTTGTATCTTTATTTATTTAAATATTTTCAAAATTTGATAACAGTGTTGGTGAGGGAATAAAACAGAAATACATCTCTTTAACTATTTACTAAAAGCTGCCCACGGGGTTTATTGAACAAAAAATAATGAACAACGTTTCACTCTTTCTCGTTACCTTAATTTTCTGTATTTTTTTTTCTTAAGTGAGTTAAAACGTTGGCTACTAGGTTACTTTCGAGCCATGTATTTATTTATTGAAGTATTTCCTCCCTCCTTTCCGCATACCTTCGGCGTGTAAAGGTAGCATAGTCGACGCGAGGGCCTTGCTTATTTTTTACACCTCCAGCATAAAAAATTCTAATGATTCTACAGTGGCGCCCGAACTAAAAGGTGGTGGACAACAATTCGTCACCACCAGGATTTGGCGATTGTGTCCCCTAATGCCCAGTTGCGCTTTGGGAGGTGCAGTACATGGGGTATTTTCTCCTTCCTTCCAGCATGCCTTGGTGGAGTAACGGTAGCAGATTCGGCACGCATTCGAGAGGCCCAGGTTCCAGTCCTGGCGAGGATATTGCTCATTTTTCATGTCTCCTGCTTCAAAATAACTTAATGATTCTGCAAGTTTTATCGAGACTCTTTAAAATACCTTTCACCATATATTCTTATTTTTTCCTCCTTAAATGGTAAAATGTATTGTATGTATTGGCTAATTATCTTAAAAACTCCTGCATAAAGACATCCCTTTCCTACGCAGATAGTTCACATGATTCACCATAATCCCAAAACTAATCATTAAATGAATGATTAGAAAATTTTCTGTTCTGCTTATAATGACTAAAATAGTGTTTCTTTATCTGCAGCAATATTCCCATAATTATACTATTTCGCTTTTGCCGCCCTGGTTAGGGGTAAACTGACCGCTAATTTGACTCCAAAGAGTCTTTCTTTCCTCTTCTTCGTAGGTGTAACATCGGTCTGTTTATGTGTACCTCCCACGTAATATAGTCGATGATTAGATAGCTAAATGGCAATGAGTTCGGCTATTCTCAATGATTAACAAGCAAGTGTCTGGCCATTACAAAAAAGGGAAAGAAAAGTTTCATAGCTCCTAATACTTTATTTTCATATCTTTATTTGTTAATGGAGTTGCTTGCTCGTTTTCAAAGAAATTTAAAAGCTGAGTAAAGAATTATGGCAATCCTCCAACGCATAATACTTGTGGTACAGTAGTTAACATATTCATTTGGCAACTGGAAGATCCGGGTTTCGATTCCATAATATAACAGAATTTAATTTTTTGTGCTGTCGCCTTGAAAAATACTAGCTTTTACTAGTTTTCAATAGTTTCAATACTAGCTTTTATTATTTTTTACTAATTTTAATAGTTTCCATAACTATTAAAAATTATGATGAGGATTTAATTGCTAATTTAGTAGTATTCTATAATTATATTTTTCTGAACAATTCTGGAATCGTATAATATAGTATATGAAATCATGTTTACTTTTTTCAATGAATGTATTTCCGAATTTTATTCCTTATAAATAACCTGTTATATACGTGTATGTATATACACATTATACGTTTTCATTTCTTTAGATAAAGGAATTTTAAATGGCATCAAAGAAGGAATTTTGTCCATATTCACTGGCTGAAATAAGATGAGGCTCGGGGAGCAGCTGAAAGAAATATTACATTAACAGTCGGCAGGTTCCTTTTATTTCATCATATATAATGTCTTTGTTAATTAACAATAAAATAAGTACATAAAGTTGAAATACGAAGCCTAAGTACGCGTAAAATAAAGCTGTACTAACCATAATTAAAATATTTATTGTATATAAAATATGTGATGTTAAAATGATGAGTAAAAGATTTTTTTCAAACAAAATGCTTGTTCACTATACGGATATTCATAATTTCATTTACTTTTTATTTAAAAAAGTAAAAAAACAGTTGTTGCTTCGATATTTATGCATATATACCAGAAACTGCATTCTTGCATTATCAATAAATGACCTTTTTTGTTGTGAAAATAAAAGTCACATGAGGAATTATACAACCCCGCTGGATAAATAATGAATCATAAAATTAGGAGAGGCAGAACCTATTATTTAAAGGTGGATTATTTAAGGACGTTTTAACAAGCGTTCTGTCACATTCGAAAATCGTAATGTAAACCAGTGGTTTTTGAATAGCTATATAAGACCTTTAACATAGAATAGTTTGTCACCTTATGAAACAAGCCATCTACATATTTAAAGGACTCTACGGAACAAATAGGTTGATGTATCGTAATTGATGAAAATCAGTAGTATATAATTAACAAAATAAGTGAGTCTCCAGAAAATTATTAAAAAAAGAAAGAAAAATCTTTTAATCAGGTAGTATACTCTGTAGATGAAGTATTATATGTAGCAGCAAATAACTTGACTGATTAAGATAAATAATATTTGGACATTAAATTGAACGATCTAAATCATTGAGAATGATATGCATAGCTTGATTTTAAACAGAAATGATTTCGAGAAGGAGTTGATTGTCAAATGGGTTGTCAGGCATATTCTAAATTAAAGTAATATTTGAACTTCATCATTGAAAATGATATGCATAGTTTAATTTTAAATAGAAATGATTTTAATCTTCAAACACATAAGGAGTGAAAATTTATTTGTAGTTGTAAAATAGTTTAATTTGCAGATAATTCGTTTAAAGTACTTAAAATGCAAGCATAAACTTCAAGCAAATTCAGGTGTTTCTGTTTCTAACCAAAATTATGTATTTTTGAAAAATGTAAGGTCACTGTCAGGTACTGTTAGCGTCACATTGATGTTGGAGCAGTGAAATACTTGTCTTTATTAAAAATGACAAGTGGGGAAGAATTAAAATATAAATAAGGTATAATTGTAAAAGTAATAAAAACATTGAAAAATAGCATTTTCGGGATATTTACCTACGGTATTAAAATTTATTGGTACCGTGGGTACTATTTATTGGTTCTTCATGGGGACAGGGGTTTTATTTATTTGACTCCAATGTTCTATCTTAGAACCCCACGTACACTAACAAGCGAATAATCGCTTAAGAGGGAATAAACACGTAAGACTTAAGATGGGGAACTACCCTTTATTTCTCAGAATAAATACAATCAACTCCTATTGGAGTATACACAAAGCCTCCACTTGGGCTTGAACTTAAATAATTATTAAACTAAACTAAGCTTAACTAAAGCTATCTGAAAGGTATAGCCGAAGCTATCAGAATTCTAAGTAGTTGGCCCCTAAATATTAATTAAATCTGCGAAGTTAAGCAAGGGCCTAAAGTATGGCCTGAGAGAACGTAGCCAAAAGGCAAACGCGCGCTAGTCAGGAAAATCAGACTCTCTCTCTAGAAGTCGGTGGAGCATCGACTTAAATAGTACTCTTACTCATTTGCGTTTCTGAAATTACATTCTGGCAGGAAACTGTAAGCTGAAATTAGAATAAATGGGAAAGAATCATAACTTAAAATAACTGTTAATAAACTTCGAATAAACCTTATAGTACAGTTGTGAAATTCGCATGCGAAAATATTACAAACTCATCTCATAAGCAATTAAAATATATCCCGTAAAATTTATGTTTTTAAATTGTTTTTCTCTAATACATACTTAATTGAAGCCGAAGAAACGTCTAGATTTTCGGAATTTTGCTCAGAATGTCAAGAAAAGGAACTTATTATGATTAAAAAAAACTTAGCCTCTTGAAATGACTAAAACTTATTTCAAACCTAAATTAGAATTTAAAATAAAAGTAAAAATGCATAAAATATTGCAGCAGTAAAAATAGCTATAAATCATTCACCCTTATTATAGCAAATCTTCAGGTCACAAGGAGGAACCTTAATAGTCTCCACGCCTGCCTCATCTGGTATTTACGATAGGCATCACCTTGTAATTTACAGTTATGTTTATTGGCAATGAAAGGTTCATGTTATTAAGCCTGAGTTACGGCGTTTCCAGATTGCTAACATGATGTAAGTTCTTGCTGTATAGCGTCGAAAATTCAAAAGATTATCCTAGACTATAAAACTAAAGCACAAGATAACATGTATAAACCTCATACTGAAAAACTACCCAATTTCAAAACATCGGGTAATTTTTTGATAAGCTTTAAGAAACTCTTTCTGTAAATAGGAAACTACATAAACTTGTGTCATTAATAATTAGTATTAATTTGTATATATGTTCACACACTTTTGAACGATTTTGACACAGCAAAACAATTTTAAAAAAAGCACCCTCTTAACCGTCTTAACCCTTTCTCTTAACTGCAGAACTGTCAATCTGCACCAAGATTTTCATGACAACCCTTGCGAAAATGTCTTATAACATTTTATAAAGAAATAAAATGTTAAACTTCTTTAGAATTCTCAAGAATAATGACACTTTTTTTGCAACAAACTAGGTCGTCGATCTTCTATAAAGTTCTATAAAATTTTAGATAGAACTTCCAGATTCTACACTGTTATGTATTCTAGAGGAATATGTGTAGATATGTGATGTGTACAGATTTGTGCAGAGATTCTATAAAAATGTCTATAAAGTTTCTAAAGGTCTCACGGATAGAAGCTTATATGAAGTATACAAAATCAACTAACGGAATTTGCCTTTTTTAGAAAATTGGGCCCTAATCCTAAAACATTATAAACACGTTTCCTTGCTTTAATTTTCCATAAAAGTTTCTATAGAAGCTTTTGAGTATTTAAAAGCATTATAAAATAAAATAAATAAATCAAGGAAATTTTCTTTTGGAATTAAAAGAAATGAATTAAAGTTTAATTTCTGAATAAGCTTTTTTAATTTTGTAAAATTTTGCAATGATTTATGACCTGGAGACAGGGGAGAATTCAAACTTTCAGAAGAAATGTAATTTTTTCCAGTAAAATTTTTAATGCCATTTTGGTTTCAAGAAAAATTTAAATAAAAATAAACGCATCGCAAATAATATTTATGTTTACTTAAAATTAAAACACCATTTCTTTTATCAAGAGTACATACGTAATAAAAGGATTAATTTCGGGAATTAAAATTTCATAATTAACATGCTAAATTTAACATTTTAGATAATTTCATGATTTGAAAATGATACGTTTATGCAACACTTTTTGCATTATATGGACAATATTGTGCAAAAAATTGCTCAAATCCAGAAGATAAATGTTAAACTAAAACCATTGTTCTCAGCCTCTTTTTCCTCATGTACCCCTTTCACCATTGCTAGATGGTCATTTCTTTCCCCTTTCCAAAACTTGAAAAATACATACAGGGTGTATCAGTACAGCGGTGACAAACTATCAGGAGAGATAGAGCACACCTAGACGATGGGAAATCACATAGCAATGCATGGTCGGAAGCGCTTTCCTGGCGCGGTAGTGACGACGAAAAATGTAAAATAGGAAGGACACAAACAATGAGACAAAATGTGTTTTATTATGTTTAGTACAGCAGAAACCAGCAAATGAGAGCAAAAGCAATCAACGATCGCCATTAAAGAAGTTGTTCGAAATTACGACTCCAGACCGTGATGCAGGCCTCACTGATCCGGCGCATGGAAGATCTGCATCACGAGTGGAGGATCGCATGGAAGATGACTCACGGTTCCTGCATCACGATCCGGGTCATAATTTCGAACATCTTCTTTGATGGCGATCATTGTTTCTTTATGCTGCTTTGTTTTAGCTGTATTTCGAATATAATAAACATGTTTTCTCAACATGTTCGTGTCTTTTTTTTCTTGATTTTTATATCCTTACGACCGCATCAGGAAAGCATTTCTGACCATGCATTGTTATGTGATTTTACATCGTCTAACTGTACTTTCTCTCTCCTGAAAGCTTGTCGCCACTGTACAGATATACCCTATAAACATTTATTTAAATTTGGATTGCTTTTTTTAATATGTTTTATGAATTAAAAAAGTACAGAAAATGTTTACCGAAATTTGAACTAAAGTAGTTTTTTATATTCCCAAACGAAACCTAAACACTCGAGACATAAAAAAAATACTTTACAGATGAAATAAACTGCATTTCCCCACGGAGGAATTCTCCTCTAGTTTTAAACCCCTGAGTTAGAGTGAAAGAAGCAAAGATTTCCATTCAATAATGATTCAACACTTAAGAACATAAAATATTTAGTTTTGCTCTTCTATATCAGATAAGTAAATACATCGAAACTAAATAGTTTGCAAGTTTGGAATGCAATTTGGAAACTTTCCAATCTTCTCTAGAATATTATTCTACAAGTCTTTATCAAGTTTCTGCATGATTTTGCAAAGTAACAGTTCTGTAGAATTCTGTTCTGAGAAAGCTTTATAGGTCTTCTTTATAATTTTTTTTGGGAAGCATTTCCACAGATACCTGTAAAATTCATTAGGACGTTCTAGAACTCTATCAGCCTCTGTAAGTTTTTGCCTAAGAGAAAAGGACATTTCTTAATTTTACAAGAATTTTTCTCAGTCCTCTTGTGAAACTTTCCACAATGTGTTAACTTTATTTGATTCATGGGCAAAAAGCTTATTTGTTAAGAACTCGAAGTCATGGTAATCCATGGTAATCCACCTTTCACTGAAATTTGTTTTGTACTCTTGTAACTAAATTTTAGATTTTTCGCTCTGCTTTTATGATCATAAATTTATACTTTCTTTTTTACTCATTCAAATATAGCTACACTTAAACTATAGTCACAGGAAATTTCCATATTTAAGGCGAATGATTTTCGTAAAGAGTTGTAGATTTATAATGTGTCGAAAAAAAAAACGATGAATATCGTAAATTTTTGTGATTTTTTTTATAAAATTTAAATCGTTGTTTGTTATTTTATTCGCAACAGAGACAGATAATTTAAAAATAAATCATATTTTCGGCCGAGTGGAATCGTTCTATTTGAAAACAATTAACAGAATATTTAAAATGGTATTTGAAGTTACACACGTTATTTTATTTTCCTCTGGAATAAACATTTAGCGTTTTTTAATAAGAAAAGTCCTTAACGATTTTTTCTTTGTTATAAATGATTCTATATATTGTACCCTTAAATATTTTGATTCTAAGACTCAAAAGCTTCTGCCTGTTGATTTTTTTTTCATTCCGTTGGATTCAGTTACTTTCTTAATCCCAATCGTTTTAAAATTATGCGAATAATCTCTCCACAGCGATGCGTAATACAAAGCTCATCCCCAGAACTACACTTGTTTTGTAGCTTATTTTTTGTATTTGTATTTAGGCAGGGGGAGATTTTCAAAAATAGAAACTGTAGTTGAAAAAATTCCACCAATTATTACAGCAGTTTTTTTCCAACACAGTAGATAACACTGATGAGCGTTATATTTCATATGCAGTACATATCGTATAAAATATTTTGTGAAACAACCTTATAATCTAATATTTTTCATTCAAAGGTATTTAAAAAAAATTACACTTCAGCCTTTTATAGATTTTTCATGGTTTGAGTACCTGCAACATAAAATATAAACTCATATGTTTTAAATTAATATAATTATTGTTATTTTTCGAAAAAAACTGGGAAAAAGGGAAGATTACAAAGAATTCTTATTGATTTTGATGCAAATCCTAATTAGATATGTTACCAAATTAATTCAATCTAATTTTTTACTAGTTCAATTATCAATAATATGAATAAAATGTATGATTAAATAAATTCAGCTTTTTTTCTAACTTCAACAAATCAATTCTGATGACTTCTCCATATAATTTTATGTGTTTAAGATCTAGAATTTTAAAATATATAAAAATGTTACATATTTTAAATATTACAAGAGGAATTTGGAGATTTCCTTAAAAGCAGAGGTCAGGGGTCCGGGGTTCCGCGGAAATCGGACCCTGTGTTTAGAAAGCTTAACACAGAAAGAGAGAGAATCTTGAAAGAGAGTCTTGAATTTAGGAGACGTATGTTTTTGTGTACCTTGTGTTTATCTGCTATTGGAAAACACTTCTACAAAATGTCATTTATTTGTTTTTGAAGTGTAACGGATCAATCAACGCAATTTTAATTGAATTTAACCAGTGATAGGAGAAATTGGTTGCAAAAACTGGTTTCAGTCTCCTTCCTTAGCTATTAAGAATTTGAACGTGTCTGCGCTACAGGACCCCCGTAAGGAATGAAGAATATTTTGACTTCATATCTCTAAACTTACACAGATACATAAAATATGTGCCAGGGGCTAAAACTGAAAGCCATTTCTGTAATCTTTGAAGATATATCCTAAATATTTTGATATTATCTACCATTAGGAAAAAATTTCAAATTATTGGATACCATTTTCTTCCTTTCGGACGTACTTTTGTGAGCAGCTTGTGAGGAAAAAAAAGAGCAGAATCATTAAAAGCGGTCAATTCATCATAGTTCCTTAATATCCCCAAGGCATTGCTAACAAGCATTCTTTTATTTATTTTGTTTTTCACCTATTCTCTGCGTGAAGTCTCGTAAATTTCCGGTTTCGATTAGTTAGTTGTACAGGGGAAGGTAATTCCTTGCTAAGTCTAATATTATGGCATCTCCTAGATTCTGAAGACGTAGCAACTTTCTTAGCAGCTGAAGTAAAATGTTGTAATTGCTATTCATGCTTGCCAATTAGGAATTCATTTTTGGACTCTTTTACAAAACTTGTATTCTATTGCTAGAAGCATAGGAACATTACATTTTATTTGTTTTCAAAGAACATAAAAAAATCATACGTTAGGGTACTGGATATAAGCAAACTTAACATGAAACTTTTACGGGTAAATAAGCAAGACAAGTTGGAAATTTCCAAAATTCGAAAGAAAACTTCGTAAGCAAATGCAATATCTATTAATTCTATTACTAAACAAAGATATATTACTATTGCTATTACTATTACTGCAAAGTAATAAATTCTTTATCACAGCACCTTCAGGAAAATCTCTTTTAGAGATTGATAGATCTCTACAGAAATTCCTGTAAACTGTACAGAAATGTTTCTCTTGAAAATTCGGTAAAAATTTTATAAAGCCTTAGCTGAACAGACTTCTGTAGAAATATTGCTTTTTAAAGTCATACAGAAATGCTATTGAAACAACAGTATGGTGTTCTATAGAAATCTGCGAAATTTTCAAACTATAATCGAAGAAAATATTCAATTTCTGATGAACTATATGAGACAGATGAGCAAAAATGAGCAAAAATAAATACTTTTTATTCATGAGTGTTGAACCATTTTTAACTGAAAATTCGAAACTTTAAAAATTAAATTTTGTAAAAGCATAAAATCAATTTAAATAATAAGATTAATTAAAAATTAAATTCCTGAAATTAATGCTTTTAATTATTGTATATGTACCCTGATAAGAGAAATTGTTTCTTAATTTTAATTAACCTTAATTACAATTAAAATTGTATTTATTTTTATTTAAATATTTGTTAACCAAAACCATTCTGAAATTTTTGTCAAAAAATTCACCATATGTTCCGAAAGTTCTCCTTTCCATGCTACAGATAGTTTCAAGATTTAGGTTTAAAAAATTCGATTAAAAAATTTAAATTTAATTAATTCATTCTTTTTAATCCCCAAAGAAGATTCTGTAGATTTTTATAATGCTTTTAAATATTGAAAAGCTTCGAGATCTTTTATGTGTTTAGAATTCTTTAGAATTACGGTCCAGTCTTCTATAAACTGGATCTGATAGTTTCTGTGGAATTCTGTTAGTTGACTAAATAATATTCACTTATAAAATTCTACACATGGGATTCTATATCTTTAGTACCCCTATATATATTTTTAAAATCATTTTACAACATACACATATTTCCGTGCAGAATCTTTAAACCTGTACAAGTTGCATATTAAATTTTACAGAATTCTGTAAAAAACCTCTGGCTTAGCTTACAGAAAATTGAATTATAAATCTAAAGGATTCTAAAAAAGGTTAACGTAGGATTTTTTATAGACTTCTATAAAGCATTTTGTTAAGTGCACCCTGATTTCTTTAAAACAAAGCAAAGAAATTATTCTGTTTAGTATAATTAAATGCTTTAATATCACTGTTTCTAATTTCTTTTTCATCATTAAAATTGCAAAAGTTGTTACTTTTATTTTTGGATTATAGCTCTTAATAAGTTCTTCAGCATTTTTGAGTTCAATGAGAACAATAGTCTTAAGGTATCTAATACAAAAGGTGCCCAAATACTATATATAGCTGCCAAAGGAAGCCACAACTAAAGCCGAAATTAAGCTTTTGTTCCGAGGTTATTATTTGCTTCAAAAATAATAAATTAAGAAAGTGCTAGTGAAAGCGAATTTCTATGATTGAGTATCAATTTAGTTATGATAAATGAGAAAGCTCAAACATATCAAGCATATTTTGTTTGAACATGTAGACTTTTACTCGCAGTGGTTTGAAACGATTTCTGTCTTAGACAATAACTAATAGTCAAGAAAAATATTCAAGAACTCTTTAAATAAAACAGAGATGTATCGGTTGGTATTATTAGTTATTTGTCACTAATATCATTTGAAAAATGTATTCGCAACATACATTTCAAGAAAGATTTAAGTATTTTTCCAAAACAATAAGAAGTGTTCAGTTCCGTTCCGTTTACCTCTGTTATACTGGGCTTAGCCGGCGGGATATTAAAAAGTGGAGAAAAAAATCTATTTAAGTACTTTTAAATTGCACGTGATATGCACGGGTGTTAAAGACACGAGCGTTAAATTTTCCTGAATGACGTTTTCATTATAAGTGAAATATCTAGCACATTTCGGCATCAGTATCAATTTTAGTAAAAATATTTACCATATTTTAATGTTAAAGTAAAATAATTACTAATTTCTATCACTGACTATTTATCTGAAATGTATTAAAAATTATAACTTTATTTATGAATCTATAAGATTCGATTTTACCATTTATGTGAAAATTACTTTCACCGTACCAGTTAAAGTTTGACGTATGATAAGGAAATATTTCGAACCGGTGTCCGCCAAAAGCATCGCAGATAGAAATGACGCAGAGAGGCAACGCAAGATCGTTGTACAAAACATCATGGAGGAAAAGAAAGCAAGAAGAAAACATCACAATTCTTAAGCATCATCGTCTATAATGTAGCTGTTCAAAAACATCGCAGTTTTAAAAAATCATCGCAAAAAATCGTGGTAAAAAATAAAGCACCTACAAATCATCGCATGACGATGGTATCGCAGATATCTATTTTTCAGACTATAAATGTTGTAAATGTGCATTCGCATAAATATTTGTGAGGGAAAGAAGGAATGAGGAGTATTTTTAACTCTATATTTTATATTTTGAGTTTAATTAATAACTTTTTGCTTTAGTGCGTAAAAGGAAACTTAAGGATTTAAAAACTGAAAATGAATATAAAATTAATCTTACGTATAGCAGTTAAGAGAATTTAAAATTTTTGTAATATGCTATTATTAATTAATATGTTTTATGAAAAAAATACTGGCAGTTTCTCATGAGAAATATTGTCTAAAAAATTTAGAAAAGGAACGAGAGTGACTTATGAGAGTAACGAGAGGTTACCTGCATTAAAATTATTTAACTATTTCAAAGAAAGCAAGATTTCAGTTTTACTAAAAGAATAACGGTAACAAAACGAAAAAAATAATTTTAAAATCTGATAATTAATTAAACAGTTTTAATATAGGTAACCTCATACAAATACTCATCTTCCCTTTCCTAATTTTTTACACTATATTTTTCATGAAGAACTGCCAATACAGTTTCATATAGAAAATCAATGAAGTAATGACTTTTAATAGTTAATAAAATATTATTAATTTTATTAACTGCTATATGTAGGATTAATTTTCTACTCATTTTCAGTTTTTGAATGCTTAAATCTCCTTCTTGCTTTTTTTTTCTTTGCAAAAAATGCTGATTAATCCAAAAAAAAAATGAAACATATAGGTAATGATTCCTCATTCCGTCTTCCTCTCATATAGAAATATTGTTTGAAAATACAGGGTGTTTATAAAGTCCCGGACCCATTTTGATGTTTAATAACTCATAAAATAATAAAGATAGATTAAAATTAATAATATAAATGGTTAGATAGACTCAAAAAGTTTCATGACCCCTGTCAATGAACTTCCACGTGTGGCCCCTTCGTCGCACGGAGAATATCAAGTCGATATTCAATTTCACGCCAGGTACCGGCAAGCATGTCGGCATCCACAGAGGCTATTGCGGTTGTAATTCTGGCTTTTAGGTCATCCATGTTCGACACTCTCCTCCTGTAGACGTACGTTGTCCTTTACAAATCCCCAAAGGAAAAAGTCCAGCGGCGTTCTATCCGGTGATCTGGGTGGCCAAGGAATTGGACCTCCTTGCCCAATCGATCTTCCTGTTAAATGGTCATTCAAAGAACTACAGACGATGGTACCCCAATGAGGTGGTGCACCATCTTGTTGCAAAAAGACATGTGGCTGAAGCTCTTCTAGTTGTGGAAATACGAAGTTTTCGAACATGTCTAAGTATACGACTGATGAGACCGTCTTTTCTGTAAAAAAAGAAAGGCCCAATGACTCGGTCGTACATTAGTCCACACCACACACTAACCTTTGGGGAATCCCTTTGTGCCTCACGGTATTCATGGGTGTTTTCAGATCCCCATATGCGCACATTGAGGCGATTAACAAACAAAAGAGAGAAAAATGCAATTAATAAGCAAACGATATTTAGAAAAGTACAGATATTTAGACTGGAAAAGAAATTATCTGAAATTAACCACACGCGCAGACGATATTTACGAAAGTAAAGATATTCAAACCTGAAAAGGAAAATATATAAGTTATTCCATCAATAAATGCCCTAAGTTTGTTTATATCTTCATTATTTTATGAGTTATTAAACATCAAAATGGGTCTGGAACTTTATAAACACCCTGTATGTTTCCAACTTTTAAAGCCTGAAAAACCAACTTTTAAAGCTTTGCAATATTATCGTCCTGCGATGATTTGTAGAAGCTTATTTTTTACCACGGTATTTATTACGATGATTTTTTAAAACCGCGATGTTTTTCAAACGCTTCATTAGACGACGATGTTTTAGAACTGCAATGTTTTCTCCTTTCTTTCTTTTCTCCCACGGTGTTTCGTAAGACGATGTTTTCTTCTTGCGCTGTTTCCTCAGCGACATTTTCATCGGCAATATTTTTGCCTCTTCCCTTTCGAACTGCAATTAAAATACTTTTTGGATTATTTTCTACATAAAAGTAAGCATTTTTCATGCTGTCAGTGGAAATACATCTATCTCTAAAGTGGAAGGAAACAACACGACGAAGAAGAGAAGACGCAAACCAAAACAGAGACATTATTTATCTTATTGCTGTAATATGTACTCTTTCATTCCTATCTTTCAATATAGCTTTTTAGTTTTTATTTGGCTTTTATATATTTCGTACACGTTTTAATGAACTTATAAAGACTCACGATGATTTTCGGAGAAGGAAACGGGAAAAATCAACAACATAACATTTTAGGATTGTGGATCTCTCCAGGATTCGAATTACAAATATGCCACTTGCTAGCTTGATGTGCTAATCACTTACACCGCAGAAGCATGAAAGACAAATTGTAATAACTTCCCGTTTAAATGGGAACTAGGAAAGGTATGGGGCTCAGTTGACCAACTTCTTGCGGGGACAAATTCATTTTTGAACACACAGCAAGTCATACAGCTATTGATAAAGAAAGAAGCTAAACATCAAATGCCTAATGAAAATAAACTTCGTAAGTAAGACTGCAATATCACGAGGAGGAAATTTAGAAAAGTATGATTAGTGGGTTCGATGGCTCATTGAAAATGCACGTTGTAAATAGGGAAATCGTCATTTCGATATTAGGAAGCAAATATTTATAAAAGAAATCATTGTTAACGAAAGTCAGTTTGTTGTTTAACAACTTATCTCATCATTTCACTTTTAACACTGAAAGATGGTACAAGCATAGACACATACTTCAAAGTAACAGAAAAACACAATATAAAATGTCTATAACTGTGTAACGATTATTCCTTAAAATTTAATGGGCTGGCAGTTTTAAATTAAATTCTGTCCTTTTATTCTCAGCTAGTGAAGATACTCAGTCAGACGAAAGTAATCTGAAAGGCAGCCAGTATAGTTTAAACATACATAAAGTTAATACTATTGTTTTAAATTAATGTAAGCATCTAAATCCTTTCTATTGTATTGTTTTTTATGTATTGTTGTGATATTATGCGTTGTTTTATTTACTTATTAATTTTTCCATTTAGGGTAATAGTTTTAGGGTTTATTATTGCTGAGTAACAAAGAGTGATATCGAAGTCTTACGAAGGTTATTTTCATTAGTCATTTGACATTTAGCATCTCCGTTTGTCAATCAGCTGCATGACTTGCTCTTTGTTTAAATTTGTAGCCATAGTGTTAACATATAAGTAGTTCATTATTATAAAAAAATTATAAATCTTTTAATTCTGAATACCACAACATTTAAATTGTTAAAATAACTTAGCTAGAAAGTGAAATATGAGCTAAGTGTTCATGAAGAACTTCGGTGACATTTAGCATTTCTGAAACTATAGTTATCTCGAAGTTTTCCGAAACTCGTGCAACACCATACAAATATGGCTTGGAAAGCCCCGGACGGGTTAGTTTTACGTGTTTAAAAGAGACTGCTGAACTACGTTTTATAGTTTACTCTGTGAGTCATATCAATGTAACTACCGGTTATTTCTATATCTTTATATACTGTTATATTTCTCGTGAACCAAGCAGGATTTTTCTAGTATTCGCTTTTTCTCAAGTTATTTATAGCTATTTATTTTACTATGTGTTATTATTAATTATAATAAATTTTCAGTTTCTTCCTGTTTATCTGGAATGATCATTTAAAGAGATGTAACGAATCCGCAGTTCGCAACAATACAACCTGAGGCAGTCGGAGCCTGCACCGCATTACTACCGTCTTGCCTGCTCAAATCGTGTGCAGTAATAGTGAAGGAGATACCGATCGATGCTGGCTGTGCTTAGTAATTTGTATAAGTAGTTATACAAATTATTAAGCACAGCCAGCACCGATCGGTATAAGTAGTTATACAAATTACTAAGCACCATATCGTTAGTTAAGTTATGTTACCATATCGTTGAACAGGCCTTAAATCCCGAAAAAGGTTTCCATATTTGTAACTGTATAGTATCTTTGTAGCAGGTGAGCGCTCAAAATAAGTAGAGCTGAAAGTCCCTTCCAATGCCTTGATTGTCGAGGAAGGGGGGTGAAGGATCCTCAGATCCATCTTCCTCACAGGATTCTCCTTCAAATAGTTCAGCTATTTTAGCAATTTCGGAGAAGCTGACAAAGTCGTACTTTTACCTCTGAGGTGCCCAATACCCATGCCAATGATAGATGCAATACTCTTCTGCTCGCAACAAAAGAATTCGTGAAGTTGATTTGATATTACTTTCTCACAGGTTAGGAAGTCTCATCAGAAGCTGGTTACACCACACCAGTTACTTACCAGATGTTTCTAGCTTTGAGATTCAGGCAGCTCCAAAGTAGACGCCTCCATTTTTAAGCGTTGTACGAAAAGGACTAATTTATTTTAATTTAAATAATTATTTAACTTTTACAAAATTCACTAGAAGTGGCCATAAAAGTACTGATTTGATTTTAGACTTGAGATATATATATTACGTTAATAGTTAAATAATATTAATGGCGATAATTTGCCAAATGATCCAGTAAATTCTGTCGATGGCTGTAAGATGGTAAGGTTAAGATATTTCATGCTACAGAATTATGTTTTTCTTCCTAAAATGAAGTTAAATAAATTTAATATTGATTTGAAGATGCACTAAAACTTTCACTTCATAATTTAAGATATGAAAACTCTATAGGGCATAAAGCAATGCAGCTGAAAAAGCATAGCTTCATATTTTAATATCTTATAAAAAATGCTCAGTTACTTGATTAACAGCAAGTGTGATGCCTGATAACCGAAGAAATAGATTAAAAAGAGAATTTATATCTTCCAAAGCTTTGCAAGATTCTCCCGGTTCCATTTTTCATTTATAAACCTATTCTTTTTTTTCACAATAGCGAGATCATATTTGCCAACACACGAGACTCAAAAATCAGGAGAATTTTCACAACCACAAAAGTAGTTTTTAAATGATAAAAATATATAGAAAGAAAATACATTTTTAATGACGAATTAACATTAACTAATTAGTATCTGAAAGTTCAATCAATCTGAGTATTTTTGTAGTATCTAGATAAACAGGAATCTAGATACTACAAAAATACTCACATGTAAAAAAAAACATATTTCATTATTTGTATCTTTTAACAGAAAAATAATACTTTAATTAGTTTTCGTTCAAATGCTAAGCACAGTGGCAGGGTTTGTTTTGATAAAAAAAGAAACTTTACAATTTTCTTTATAGCAATTGCCACGTAGACTGCTTTTGCTAGTAAAAGTTTTTATATTGTGTCACTATTAATATTGGAACTAAATTTAATCCTTGTTTTAGTATCAACACTAAAATCCCCCTGCGCGCTCTTCATTACTATGGGGAAATGTCAGGATGGCCAGCATTATTCCAGACAGTTCACTGTACTTTAAAATTTCATCAACACCTTTCGGTTTTCCAATTAAACTGCATTAAGTGTCAATCTTTGCTGGTTTTATAACTCTATCCAAGTTTTCTAAGTGTGAACTGCAAAATTGAGGCTGTAATTTGTCATTTTGCAACTACAATAACATCGTCTTTCAAAACTAAATGAAGAAAAACTGGAAATCTATTCAAAAAGTATCTTATGTCGGAAAAAGATGCATTTGCTAGAGCAGAAATATCTGGAGCTTGTAAAATAACTTCATCGTTGATTGAAAATTCATGTAGTACGTAATCACATACTCGTCAAAAGTAGCTTCTAACTGGAAATAAAATTTTTGTCTCCTTTGAAAGTTCGTCCACTACATTGTCAGTTGTAGTTCCTATTTCCAAATATTCATCTTTATTTTTTTCTCATTTTCTGTTTTACCATAAACCAAAGGACATATAGAATTTAAAATATCTTTAAACAAAAATTGCAAAATATGAGTTAATGAAATTCTGCTCTGTAGAGCAGGATTAAGAACATCGAATGATGGCAAAATGGAGAGCACAAGAAGCAAAAAGCTTTCTTAATTCTGGAGATAAAAATGTAAATATTCGTTCTTCACAATTTAAACTTACGGTAAATGGAAAATGTATCCTCTTCGAGCAATTTATTTATTGACAACTTTGTATCACTTGCTCTTATATTTTGCAGTATCATTCTCAGAATTGCCAATAAAATTGCCTACAGATGCGGATAGGACTTAAGTTTTTTCACACCTAGTTTTAACAGTGGATGTAGTAACTACATCTCTATTATTTCTAACAGTAGTGGTGGTAACTACATCTCATCACTTTCAACAGAGCCTTTTATTTCAATTTTAGAAACATTTACTTCTACCTTAAAAAATGTAAGAAGTGGGTCCCATCGGTCAAGGATTCTAAATAAACTTTTTTGTAAAGATAACCAGTATGTATACTGCGTGGGAAAAAAAAAGACAGAAAGACAGTTCTGTCTCTCGTTTTTACCGGGTCGATTAATGAAATTCAAATTGCGTTTTTCATGTCTGGAAAGCGCGGCTAAGTATATATATTAAATTTATATATAGTTTTGTTCTAATACAGGCATTTTGACACAAAATCGGACTTTTTCTGAAATGACATGCCATTTTTTTTTTCATATTTCGATTCTACGACTGAATTTATGCCTAAATATAAATTTTTCAAACTCTGGTGCGAAATTTATGGAAAAATTCAAAAATTTATCTTGGCGCACTTTTTTCAGTTTATGCCAAGAATAATTTACTTGGCGAAATTTTTAATTTATGGTAACCCCTATTTCCCTTTCATTGTGCGTGAACGAAAAAAAAAAGTGCATCGTTCATGCTTTCAAATAATTTTCTTTATATTATATTTTTAATTATAATTGTTAGTATCACGAATAATTTTTTCCTTTTTCGAATTTCATTTTAATTGTTTAAGTATCACGGTTTATTTAGAATAAAAAATTTCTGTTTATTCCTTCGAACTGTGTTGTTTAAGTAAAAGGTGCATCTTTTATTTTTTTCAAGTAGTTTTCGTTATATTTTTTAGTCATAGTTATTATTTTAGGTAATTTTTAAATTTTTTGAATTTTATTTTAATTATTTGAGTCGCAATGCCGCTTTAGATAATTGTTTTAAAATTTTCTATTTATTCATTCGAACTCCGCATTTTGAGTATATTTATTAATATAAATTTTTCAGAATTTTATTTTATTTATTTGAATTAGGTTCCTTAAGAAATTATACTTTTTGCCCCAGACTACAATGCATTTCAAAACTGCATATATTAAAAAAGAAAATACAGTAAAGCATATTTAACACATCTGTTCAGAAAAGATATATAAATAAGAAAGAGGTATAACCGACATTTTAACTAAGATTTGCATACATTGCTTTAAACAATTTTATGGCTGTGCCCATTGATTTACACAATTTTATCATCTTACATTTAGTTTCTTAAAATGTTATTCATATTTTAATCAAATATTTTATTTTTGAAATCGTAGGAATCAAATATCATAAGATTTAAACTTTTTAAATTAAAAAAAATACTAAATTTTATGCAAAAATTTATTTTTCTTCATAATGGCTTGCTCTTTTTCTTCAGGCATTCTGCAAGTACATTAAAAAAGCATCCAACTTTTCCAAAATCTTGGTATTTCTGACATTCATTTTTAATAAAGTTATTGTCTGCTATTTCATAACAGACCACAAACGGCCGAGATGTAAAGTCGCTGAACACTGATAGTTCGGTCAGTGTTCGAATGCCAGTGAACGGGTTGGTTGCATGGGGATTTTCGGGGTTTTTCTTACGTGTAACGTGTACAAGTTAGTTTCCCTTATAAAGTTCTCCACAAAGGCATCCCTCCTTTTAAGCAGATAGCCCTTCTTTGCCGTAACTTAATAATCCAATCATCCAATCCATTTCATCAGTATTTGATCAGAACCTTTATCAATCTTTAGATTCTAGGCATTTGAAGGCTGAGATGAAAGGAAAGACTGGTTTCATCAAGAGGGAAAAAGTCTTTAGATGATATCCATATACGTCACTGGATAAATTCCTGAATCTTCAAATAATTCGACTGAGAAATCATGGGATTCTCCGTTTATGATACGATATGATATTCTATGACGTAATTTAAATTTATACAACTATATAGACGAAAACCATCCGCTTTTCACTTTAATCTGCAATGATATCGTTTTTGTCTTTTTCGTTAGCACAAGCTCCGCTGCTGGTATTTACTGGTGTACACGTCGAAGTATTTTCTCTTTAAACACTCAACTTCCTTGAAGTAGACTCCCCTTCAAATTTTTTTCCCTCCCTAACTTCCTTCTTTCCTTCTACATTTGGTTTCAGTGCTGACAAAGTAAAATTAAGATTTTTCGATTGTTACACTTCCATAAATTTTGCATTCTTGTCAAATTTTTAAAAATATCAAACGAACTTTCTCAGTTTTAGACAATTCGATTTAAATAATAAAGTTAAAATTAAGTAGCAGATGATAACACGGCGTAGGTAAAATTTTACTCTCACAAATATTAAAAAAAGAGAAAATAAAAGAAAAAGAAAGAAAGAAATTTAAAAAAAGTTAAAAATTTGATGAATATCATCTACAATTTATAAAAAATAGCTTTTCATACAGTATTAATAAATATTTATCACTCATCATTGAGGGGGAAAATTCCATATAATTAATTCTCCGTAAAAGTTTATTTGAAATTTAAGGTTAAAAATAGCTGTGGCAATTCATTGTAACAAAATCTATAAACCACATTTGGTCTTATTATTGCTAAAACAGAAAGATGCCGAATTTCAAAACGCGCCAATATGAGATTCATGTATATCTTAAAAAATTTTGAATAGAAAAACTCTAATTTTTTGCATATGTACCCAGAAATACATCTATTTTAAGATGACGTTAAAAATTTTATAGGTTAGAGTACAAAAAAGTTTTCGAAAAATTTGTAAATAATTTGTAACAAATTTCAAAAATAAATCATAAAAAAAAATGTGTGAATTATATTTGGATTAAACCTAAATTTCGAATTTTGGAAGAAGGAATCGAGTAGTTTAATAAAAAAGATATTAATAAATATACATATCGAATTCAGTTAACAATGAGGAGCTAAAATTTGGAGAGTTAATTTTTAAAAAACGACTCGTGCGATTTTTACACTGGTATTTTGTCATAATTTGAGTCGTAGAATCGAAATATGAGAAAAAAAAAAAAAGGCATGTCATTTAAAAAAAGTCCGATTTTGTGTCAAATTATCTATATTAGAACAATGCTGTATATAAATCTAATACATATCCTTAAGTCACGCTTTCGAAACATGAAAAACGCAAGCTGAATTTCGTCAATCGGCGCAGTAGAACGGGAGATATAGAACTGTTCCTTTTTTTCCCCCCGCAAGTGTGTATATATATTTCAATTTTCTTTTTTCAGTACTATGGTACTGTTAGAGTTTCTTGAATTATTCCTTCCTTTTAGAACTCTTTTCAAGTTAATAATAAATATCAACAATGTGTTAATCCACATTTATTGGTAAAGAAGCTGTCTAATTTTCAGCTGCTAAATTCAAGAAATGACAAGAGTCTCTCATAATTTGCAAGCCTGACTTTTTTTTTTAGGAAGCCTGCAACAGCAGTCTTTAAGCCCATTATTACTGGTGCATTGTCGGCAACATGTGCTAAGTAATTATCTAAAGGAACTGCATTATCGTTTCAATGTTTTAATAATTAGCGTGCTATATTAAAACCTGACGAATCTTCTAAAGTGGGGACAGAAAGTAAACTACAATCAATTTCTGAAGACTCTGGACTGAAATAAGAAACAATTGGAAATAGTTTTAAATCGGTATTCTTGCTTCTATCCATTATTGTAGAGAGGCGGAATGAAGCTGCTTTAGTGCAATCAATAACTGAAAATTTATTTTTCGTACCCTTTCCTTTAACATTTGCAGTCATTTCCGTCTTTGCACTTGAATATTTTCTAGCAATCAGGAAACATTTTTTAAAATGAAGCTGCAGCATGATCCGATGTATTCAGTGGCTGATTGTGCTCCAATAAAAGTCAAAGAACACGCATTTTACATTAATAATTTTTTGTTCCTTTGTTTTCGCTGAAAAATTTAATTTTTCACTTTATTCAATGCACCTTATGTTGCTTTTGTGTATGCATATGTTTAAGAACATCCTGAGAAATAGAAAAATTGCAGTGACAAACAGTGCACATCGCAAATGTATCACATTTCTTTGACGAAAGAAACAGCATGAGGAATAATAGTAAGTCCTTTGAGTATGATTTTTAGAACACATATGAGTATTTTACCTTTTTTGTAGACATAACTAAAGCAGAATTTCGCAGTTTCTTAAACTGTTTCTTGAGGGCATAGGGAACTCACAGCGTTCAGCCGCCACGGCTCAGCGGCGAGACGAACGAAGTAACAACCTCAATGTTACTTTGTGCTTATTGGCTACTAAATGCCAGATGACCCGCAGTGGCGCTTGATGCTCATTGGAGAACTGGAACACGACGTTTTCGGACATGTATCCTCTCCAGACAATTCTTTAAAAATCGCGATAAAATGTTCCATTGATGAAACGACTTTTGTGTTCTTTTATACCTAATCTAGAACCAAGCGCTTTCAGACTCTCAAAGTCACTGTTTGGGGTGCATATAATGATGTATTAAGTCAAGCTACATAAAAATTGTGAAATATTTTAAGAATAAGGGAAATTTAGGAAAAATATATTGTAAATAGGGTTGGTGGAAGTACTACTTGAAATCGGGAATCTCCTGCCTAGATCGAAGAGTTAGTAGCTCTGCAAAATCTTCCAAATTTCATTTTTCAGTAAAGTCTTTTATCAAAGCACAGTGTATTAAAACAGATGAAAAAGGCATGTAAATAGCTTAAGAATACTCAATGAAGTGAAAGGTGCAAATAAAATTATTCCACATCGTAATTTCTGAGTCAAAACTCAATTTGCTTATTCTCAACTGTTTAAATACACTCATGTCCATAAATTAAGGATAATGCAAAATCAGGCAAAGGAAGAGTTAGAAATAAACCATATTTGACTTATTTGTAAAGCTTATTTATTAAACAAAAGGTAAAGAGCAAAAACAGATGCTATATGTTTGATATTATTTAAAAAAAATTTTTTTTTCTCCCTGGAGCAAATTACAAAAAAATCTCTATTTACAAAAAACCAATATTACATGGTTGGTATGATTGTTAATACATTATATGTCTCCCAGACGATGCAATACAGTCCGTACAACGCCTGGGCATGCTGAGTATCAAATTATGGATCTGATTTTAGGGGATATTACACCACTCAAAAAGGAATGCTTTCCGAAGTTCCAGTAGACATGTAGGAGGAGGTTGACGGGCTGCAACTCGTGAGCCAAGCGTGTGCCACACCTGCTCTACTGGATTCAAGTCCGGTGAGAATGCTGGCCAGTCCATACGGGTGATATCCTCCGATTGAAGGCATTCGCTTACGATGTTTGTATGGTGAGGACAGGCGTTGTCATCTATAAACAAAAATTGTGCGCCCATGGCGCCCCGAAACAAATGTACATGTTGTTCCAGAATGACTTCCTGATAGATTTGGCTTGTCATGGTTCCAATTTAAACATGCAGGTCAGTTCTGGAACCCAGAATAATTCCACCCCAAACGAGCACTCCTGCACCACCGCAACGGTGTCGTTCAGTGATGTTTTCTTGGTGGTAACGGATACCTGGAGCTCCATATGAAATTCAGGCGAGAATCAGACTGCAAGCTAAACCTGGACTCGTCGGAAAACATCACACAAGCCCACTGTAGCGGTGTCCACAATGCATGCTCTCTATTCCAGGCTAACCGCAGGCGACAGTGGGTTGCAGTAAGTGGAACGGATCTGACAGATCTACGAGCATATAGACCAATCTTCCCTAAGCGTCTGCACACGATCTGCCTTGAAATTGTCGTACCAGTGGCTGAAGTGAGCTGACGAGACAGGTCTGAGGCTGTGCTCCGCCTGTTTCTTTTGGCAGTAACTGCCAAATACCGGTCCTCATTCGGCGTTGTAATTCTGGGGCGACATGTGCTGTAACGTCTACTCACATTACCATCATCTTGGAATCGTTGCCAAAGCCTGGAGATGACACTCTGGGCAATTCCAAGTTCGTTTGATACTTCCAGTTGGGTACGCCCACATTCCAGACGGCCGATAATTCTACCACGTAAAAAATCATCCAAATGCGTCCTTTGTGTCATAACTATTCGGTTATTGCACTGAAATGTTAATAAAGCGATTACGAACAATTTTACTTCTTTGCCTGTATTCCTTATATATCACTCTCTTACACTCTCGTCATTGTGACGTACCGTCGGTGTCATCTGGTTACTTCCTGAAATTTGCATATGATTCTTGAAGACGTGTGTAGTGATTTTACAGGTGATATATTTATTTTAGAGTTCGATTTCCGCGTGACTCCGAATTATCCTTAATTTATGGACATGAATGTATTATAATAGTGCTGCCACGGGCAACATTTTTTAATCCACTTTTTAAGTAAACTCATCTTTTATCTGCTGGGACGTTTAACCGGTTTTGTGCATTGCCGTATTATTACTTGCAAACCCTATTTTTATTTTCGTACTTCTGGTAAGTTTTCAATTGATGACTCACGGCTGTGCACGGTTTATCAATTTGTAATATTCGGAAATGTATCAGGCATGCGAGTCATTACATTTGTCACTGAGCTAAGTGAAAAGTTTCCTTTTCAACACCTGCACATTCCTCCTAATTCCCTTTTGAGAAATTCGAGTTATTCTTTTTAAAATTTAATTGCGCTACTTTTATTCAATGTAACAAGAAATACTGCCACTTCCGATAAGAGGAAAAAAACCAAAATATAAAATAAATAAATAAAAATCTGAACGGTTTCAAATTTTAAATTACGTCTAAAGGAGCGTTTTTTTAACATTTTGTGTGTTAGCTTTATTTATTAAATATCATGGTTTTCGCACTTAAACCATAAAATTCAGTTCAACAGCAATAAGTATTTATCACCTATTGTATAAGTGATAAATACTTATAGAATAGTCATTATAGTTGCTTGTGGCAACTATAGTGATGTGAAAATGAGAGAATATATCATAAGAAATTAATATTAATCAAGGAATAAAATTATGTGTCTTGTTATCTACAAAGTATTCAGCGTCTGCAAATTCCTTCTACTACTCAATTTCACCAACACCATCTATAACCATCAGCTATGAAAAAAAAAAAAGGAGTTCTTGATTTTACTTTGCAAGGTTTTTTTTTTTTCGAAACCTCTTTCTTCTCTTTTTAGACTTTTTAGATATATTTAGACTCGTGGAATAGGTCTCAATGTTGGACCACTTCAGGGATTAGTAACAACAACCATCAGGTAAGGTTACAATTAGTTGTGTCTTCTCGCCTGTTTTTAATTCAATAATTAGTTTTTATTTAAAAGAGCGATTTGGTCAAATATTTCAATCCAGATAAGTACTTTTTAATCGGATTAAAGTGAGTCTATGCTTTAAGTAAAATCAGCATTGAAATCATTTCCTCATATTAAAAGAGGAGAATTTGCTTTGATTTTTATTCAGTAAATTTTTATAAAAGAAAAGTCGCATTGCATTTGAATTAATTTCAATATTTTAACAGGAAAGATTGTTTATAATTTTTCAAAGAGGACAAAATTTACGAGGAGGTTTCCATATGTACAAAAATAAAGCTTACAACTTCACAATAGATCATTTCACTATTAATCAGGATCACTATTAATTAAGATCATTAAAGCAGGGTTTTGCTTAATTTGTGTTCTATATTTCCTA
>KK113948.1:91964-103932 GCA_000611955.2 Stegodyphus mimosarum
TATATATATATACAACATAAATTTAGATATTATCATAAATGCGTTGTTAATCTCTGCTAATATTTGCATTTTGGTTGTGTATTGTTGTAACATTTTGCATAGTTTTATTTAGGTACGTGTTTATTTGTTGCTTCGGTCGATTTTGCATGTAATTGAACTTGTGGCCATATGTGTTTTCATATGAGTGCTTATTCCCTACATAGAGTTATACATCTTTCAGTTCTGAGTCCGGCTATGTTTAAATTGTAAAAATAGCTCAAGCAGAACGTGAAACATAAGCAAAAATGCTCCTGACGATCCTTGACGAATTTTTGGAAGATTCAGAAAAACGAAACAATTTTCCTCCGAAATTTACAATAGTCCGTGCTATTCCATATAAATACAGCTCCAACAATTAGGACAAGTTTGTTATGCCTTCGCCGGGACTCGAACCACGGACCTCTCGAATACGCGCCGAGCGTGCTGATCGCTACACCACGCATGCTAAGAAGGCGTGAGAAATAGCTTATAAGTTTCCTGCTAAACTGGCCAGCAACAGTGACCGAGAGTTAAAATCTCTGAACACTGGTAGTTCGATGCGGTGATTGACCTGGTTGCGGGAGATTTTCGTGGTTTTCCTAATTCATAACATCGATACAAAACAGTTCCTGAGAAAGTCCTCAACATAGGCATCCGCAGGCAGATAGCGCTAGTGTGCTTTACCATTTTCAATAAAACCAAATCCCTACTGAAATCCTATGTTGCTGATATATTTCGTCATAACTAACAAATCAACATCGAAACGATTAAAGTACATGAGAAAATACATGAAAATGCTAATGACACTTTAGGAAGACAAATAAACTTGAGAGGGGGGAAAAAAGCAAGATTTAATTTTTACTAAAAGAGTATCAGATTAATAAAGGTGAAAGAAAATAATCTGATAGTAAACTATACGATTTTAATAGAAGTAAACTCAAGCAGTTTCTCATGTTCGTTTTCCTAATCTTTCTTTAGATTATATTTTTCATGAAAAAATTCTTGTAAAACTTTATAAACGAGTTTAATCAATTGATGACCTATATCAGTTAACTGCACTGGTGAAATAAATTAAGAGAATTTGCATTTTTTATCGAATTTCAGGAAAAGAACTGAAATGAAGAAAAAAACCACAGCTTCTAAATAAAAATGCAAGTCCTGTACGGCAAATACGTAAGCGTACACGAGTGTGTAGACGGAGCCAGCAGAAAAACAGGCTGTATAAGCGCGTGAAGGGTAAGACGAATTGCGTTCGCTAGCACACCTCAGCGAATTTCTTGGTGTTATCTTGCAGCAGTCGGTTAAATTCACATCGGAACAGTAAAAATGAGTAACCATCGACGCTTAGATGATGGAATGAAGTGGTGAATTGTGCGGAGCTTAGAGACAGGCCAATCGCAAGTCCGGATATGCAGAGAGTTTAATTTAACGCCCAGCATCATGTGCAACCTATGGAAACAGTTCCAGGATACTGGATCGATCGAGAGGAAGTCTGGGCAAGGTCGTCCAAGAGCGACGACGGCCAGGGAAGTTCGCTATTTGTCCAATTTAACAAGACGTAACAGAGAAGCTACAGCTTCTCAGCTCTCTCGGGACCTGTATGCAGCCACAGGAACCCGTGTAACAAGGGTGACTGTTTCCAAAAGACTGAATGAGAGAAGGTTGTTTGCCAGAAGACGGGTTGCTTGCGTCACGCTCATGTCTACGGATAGGAGAGTCCGATTAACATGTTGCAGGCAACGCAATGCTTAGAGTACGGAGCAATGGGCGACCGTTCTGTTCACCGACGAGTCCCTTGTTAGCCTAAACACCGATTCTCGTCTTAATTTCATATGGACAGAGCCAGGGACCCTCTACCTACCCTCCAATGTCCGCGAGATCAACAATTATGGCGGTGACGGTGTAAAGGTCTGGACAGACATCATGTTGGATGGCCGCACACCTCTCCACGTCTTTGACAGAGGCTCTGTGACTGGTGTGAGGTATAGGGATGAGGTCTTGGAGCCCTATGTTCGCCTTTTCCGGGGTGCAGTGGGCCCCCAGTTCATCTTACATGACGACAACGCGAGGCCACATAAGCTCTTCTGGTCGACGAATTTCTCAAGAGTGAGGATATTCGTCTGATGGATTGGCCAGCCAGGTCTCTAGACCTCAACCCGATAGAGCATGTCTGGGACGCTCTGGGGGAGGACAATTGCAGCCGCAACCGCCTTCCGAGAACCATCCAGGAACTAAAAACAGCGTTGCTGAATGAGTGGGACAAATTGGATAAACTGATAAACTGCCTTATTTAAAGTGTGACATCACGCTGCGAGGCCTGTATGGCTGTAAGAGGGGATCATACCCCCTGCTAACCCATTTCTTTTGTGTCTTCTGCAACCGCTGTTTCAGACCTTCAGACTCCCATGAGTGTTACAACACGAACATGTGTGTCTATTATAACTGTTGAATGTTTATTTTGTTTGTATTTTATCAACCTATGTTCACAACAAATTTCATTAAAATCTGTCCACTTGTTCTGGAGATCGTAGATCAAATGTGAGCATTCTCTTAATTTATTTCACCAGTATACATAAGCTTAAAATTCCACTAATTATTACTAGTAGATTTAATCATCTACTCATTTACAGTTTTGAATGCTTACGTTTCCTTCTTCCTTTTTCACCAAAAAGCTGTTACTTAATAAAAAATATATCTGCGATGTCATCATTGTACGATGATTTGCAGGTCTTTTATTTTTAATCAAGATATTTTCAACGACCATGTTTTTAAACTGCGAAGTTTTTTAACCGCTTTATTTTCAATGGCGATTTTTTGTGTCACGATGTTTTCTCCTTGCTTTCTTTTCTCCCACGATGTTTTTTCCTTCCATTGTTTCTGTCCTGTAATCTTTTGGGACGGTATTTCTTGTTCGTTAACGAGGAATTAAATAATATACGCGTTCTCCTTGAGCTTATAATAACTATTTATTGTGGTATGTGTTGTGAATTTTTATAAGAAATTGTCTTCTTATTCCTGCGTACATGTAATGATAATCTTGACAGATTGGTTATTCAGAAAGAGAGGGTAGGAAAACTTCGGATTCTGTCTCCTCGGGGTTCCTCTATTGAAACTGGCATAGAATTTAGGAAGACAGTTATCGTGTGTTTTACTTTGTAAGGTTTATTCTAAGTTTATAAGAGTTACTTTAAGTTTGCTACACTTTCCCGTCTCTCCTAATCTCAGCTTACAATTTCCTACCAGAATGTAGTTCCAGAAAAGCGTTTAATGCAAATGAGTAAGAGCAGTATTTAAGTCCATGTTTCACTGACTTTTTTAGAGAGCCAGAGATTCTGACTAGCGCGCGTTTGCCTTTGGGCTACGTCTCTCTCTAAAGCTATTACTACGCTCGGCCGTACTTCAGGCCCTTGATAGGTTCGCTTACTGAATTGAGACTCACGGGCCAACAACTTAGAATCCCGATAGCTTCGACTATATCTTTTAGTTAAGCTTTAACTCTTATTAATTTGAGTTCAAGCCCAAGTGGAGGCTTTTCTGTACGCTCTGAGATAGGAACCGACTGTGTTTGTCCTTATTTTGAGAAATAAAGGAAAATTAACCCTTCTTGAGTCTTACGTTTCTGTTCACACACTCACGCGATTATTCGCTTATCGGTGTAAAAGGACTCCTGCAGTTAACTGTTAAAAGGGTTGAACCCCACATTTGGCGTCCGATACATGCCTAACGAAACATGCCGCTAGGCAGTGAAGATTTTAAGTTGATCCCTCCGACCTTTCAATTCCCTCAGCCTCAAGCAAACCCGATGCATGGATTCAGATTTATTGTGGAAACGATGAGAGCTGCCATGAAACCAGCGGCAATATTCAACGCTAAAGGTTCCGTGATTAATTTCCTGGAGCAGCTGGACCTGCAATTCATGTTATATCCAATGAAGCAGCTGAAGAAAATTATCATCGCTACATCGAACCTAAAAGGCCAAGTTCTCAGCTGGTATAAAAATATTGGTAAGAGTTTGTTGGAGGATCCAGGTTCGGAAACGTACAATTTGGAAAATTTTAAAACATCGCTATTGAAAGCATTCCCAATTGTTAAAGAACGCGCGAAGCTGGAATCAGAATTGTTTAGCAAGTATCAAACCAACTTCGACGAATTAACAGACTTCATCCTAAGGATGATCCTAATTTTTAATTTACTATATGGAAAAAGGTCCGACAAGGAAATCATGGAAGTCATATTTCGTCAATTCAGGATTTTCTTGAAGTCAGAAACCTGCAAACGCTATAAAGCTTATTTGAATTAGCAGTAAAATTTGAGAGCAGGCGAACGTCGGAAAACGCACGTGCAAGCAACTTTCGCCAGTATTCAAGGTTTTGTTCTCAGAAGAAACCTCAAGGCCAACAAAATTCGTATCTGCAAGCGGGGAAAGTTGCAAAACTAGATAAGACGAAGACTGGTCAGTCCAGAGCATTTGGAACTAAAAAGCATCGGAATCAAGGGGCGGAAAAGAATTTAAACTAATTTCGGTGGCCGAGAATAGGGCCTGGTCACCGTTTGGGAAGAAAAATACCTCAGAAATCAAACTAAATATGGTAGTCGGACAAAATCTGGCTTTGCCAGAAATCCGTATATTATTAAACGACGCCCCTACTACCGCCCTCCGGGGCTCAATGCAGCTTTCTTTCGCAGAACTTCTTTAAAAAGCATTTTCGTCGCTAAAGATTATTTAAAACAACGGGACAACGGGTGATTGCAACCCAAGGCAAACAGTGTGTCTGCATGGGAAAGTGGGGCTGCACATTCAAATAAAGAACGAGATTCAAAAAAATAATTTTTTGGTGGTAAAGAATTTTTTAACTGCAATTACATTGGGGGTTGATTTCTTACGCGCAGCTAGCCAAAAATTGATTTCAAAGATTCTACTTTACAGGCGAAAATGGACAATGTTGAAGAAGAAGAAGCTGCAATGCCGGAATCGGACCTCAATCATCTCGAAGAAGGAGAAAGGGAAAAAATGGAAAAATTGGTAAGAAAATTTTATCAGTTGCTCTATGACAAACCTAGTTTTTGCCAAATCGTAACATACAGTATTGACACTGGTAATGCGCGCCCAGTCCGGTTTAAGCCTTATAGGTATGACCGTGTGAACGAACACATTCTCGGACAGCACATTAAAAAATATTCGAGAACAAAATAATTACATAAAGTACCAGCCCGTATGCGAGTCCAGTAGTTTTCTGCAAGAAAAGAAACAGGTTACCGCCCTCAGATCCGAATTCGTGGAGATTCGCCGTTGATTACCGAAAGTTAAATAGCATAACGAAATACCCCACATATCCCCTCCCAATAATTGATGAAATCATAAGGAAACTTCATTTTACTTAGTAGATGACTACACTAGACCTGCCATAAGGCTATTTTCAGATTGCAGTAAAACCCGAAGGTTTTGCGAAAACCAGCTTTTATTACAAAGTCAGGCGTGTATGCCTTTTTGAGAATGCCGTTTAGCTTAAGCGGAGCTCCGGCTACATTTCAAAAAAGTTATGGACATTGTTTTAAGGCCAGTCTTAGACAAAAGTACTGTCATCTATCTCGATGACATTATTGTCACCAGAGAAACGATAGATGAACACATTAAACATTTGGAGAAAGTGTTTACGTTGTTAAATGAAGCCGGCCTCAAAATAAATCAAAGAAGTGCAAGTTTGCTGCCAAGGAATTGAGGTATCTCGGCTATAAAATCTCGAAGAACGGTATCGAAATAGATAATTCCAAAATATTAGCGATTAAGAGTTATCCACCTCCATATACGACCAAGTTCCTATTATAAATATGTTCCTGTTATATATATATCGCCTATTATATATTATATGTTCCTATTATAAAGTTTTCATAAAAGATTTTGAAAAGATAGTTGAACCCTTGTTGGTTCTTAAACGAAAATAAAACTAGATTCACGTGGACAGCTGAGGCGAGCACGGCGTTTGAAGAATTGAAACACACCCTAATTAACGCCCCAGTTCTTAAATTCCCGGAAAAGGACCAAAATTTAGAAATTGCAGCATACGCGTCAGACACTTGGCGCAGTTCTTCCCCAAAATGGGCAGCCAATAGCCTTTTTCAGTAAAACGCTGAACCAAACTCAGCGTAATTATGCCGCAACTGAACGACAAACTCTCTCTGTCCTACTAGCGGTATAAAAATTCTGCGTTTATTTCGGAAGCGCCCTGATAATAATATACTCAGATCATGCGGCAACTGGTCGCGTGTACTCGGGGAAAAATCATTCACCCCGGCGTATACGTTGGACGTTAAATCTGCAAGAGTTTAATTTAATACTAAAACAAACTCCGGCGAAAGAAAACGTAGTTGCGGGTGCCCCGTCAAGAATCAAGATCGATGAAAAGCGAAACACAATCAGATATAAGATGATAACTGCTAAAGTAATCGAACCCAGTGAAACAGTAATTTCCGAATTAAAAACGGACCCTGAATTCAAGGACATTTACGCATATCTTGAAGACCCCGAAAATTTTGAGCATGTAGATTTAATGGCTATTCGCAATAGGGTGGCCCATTGTGAAATTATTGACAAGTTGCTATTTTACACGTAAATAACCAACGATGATGAAAAATATCCACCGGTGGTGAGTCTACGCTTAAATATTTTAGAGAAGCTTCACGATTCGGCAATATCGGTACATTTAGGGATTAGAAAAACTTTGCAAAGGGTCCGCGAAGAGGTGTATTTTCCGCAGTTCTACAAGGTGGTGACGGCGTACGTCAGGTCATGCCACTTGTGTCAATTAATTAATGGCGTTAAGTACAACCCGGCTGGGTACTTAAATAACATAAAAGCCACTTTTCCAAATGAATTGGTTGGCATTGATTTGCTCGGTCCCTACCGTAGAACAAAAACAAACATGAATATATATCTATTAACCATTGTGGATCATTTCTGAAAATGGGTGGAAATAATTCCCCTTAAACGAGCATCAGCAAAAATAGTAGCAGATTCGTTTCTAAACAAGCCTATTTTAAAATATGGGCACCAGTAAAAGTAATATCAGATAATGGTAGGCAATTTGTAAGTAATTTATTTGAAAATCTTTGCACAGGACTTGGCATACACCATCTAAAGATGGCACCTTATAAACAGCAATCGAATATTATGGAACGTGTAAATAAAAATATAGCTAAAATTATTTGGGGATATGTTAAGAATTATCATGATCGTTGGAACAGCTGTGCCAATGAGTTAGGCTTTGCCTTGAGAACAGCGAAGCATGATGCAACACAGACAACTCCCGCAGAACTATTTTTAGGTAGAAAAATTTTAACGCCGCTGGACAAGTTATTTTTCTTCCGGCAAAGACAAGAAGAATTTAAATTGAAAGATATTCAGGAAATTATTAATGAGGCCATCAAAAATTCTGATGCGGCAAGGCAGAAACAGAAGTTACTATATTATGATTGAATATACGGTCAGTCAAAAGGTATTGAAGTTAAAGTATTCCTTATCGTCTGCACCCGAAAGCAGGGTTTCTCAGTTTGAGCCCAGGTTTGATGGGCCATACATTATTGAAAGAATTAAATAGTCCACTTTTTATTTAAAGGCTACAAATGGCCAGAAAATAATTGCTAATATTGATCAAATAAAGCCATACTATAGTAGTACAGACTTCCTTTAAAAGATTTATTGCAGGATCCTGGAACAGCGCCAATAACTTCAATCAGTCAAACACCGAGCTGGACTTCCCCAGCAACCAAAAGGAAGCAAGCCGAAGCAGAAGCAAGTTCCGACTGCGAAACGGAATAAGTCTATGGATTTCGTTCCAGGAAACGACTAACTCAACAACAGAAACCGGTCACAACAAGGGAGACTTCGCCACAGAGTCAGTATTTCTCGGCGGAAACTACCTCAAAGGAGATCACAAGAGCTTCAGAGGCGAAGAATCGCCAGAGGAAAAGAATAGCCGAAGCGAGAGCCATTCCGTTTCAGCAAGTCAGGAAAATCAAGTGAAGGTTTAAAGATCCCGAAGAACGGTTCGGTTATCGCAAGGCAAAGAGGAAGCTGGAGTACCGGAACCCTCAACCGACGAGAAAGTCAGCCGATTCATCGCCACAGTAAAAAAACGAAAAGGAAAACCGGAAGAGAATACCAGCTGCCCAAGAAGGAGAATCAAGGTGCAAAATTTGAGATGTCTCACCTGGCGGGAATTGTGCGAGAAAAGAATGGAAGATTATAAAAGCAAAAAAGAGAAGTGAAAATTTTCATTGTTTGCTTATTTAGAATGCAAGTTCAATTTATATCATGTGGTTCAAAGTTGCTAAATGCTGTTAAAAGAAAAATTTTTATATTCGAAAGTTGGCGGGAATTTAGTTTGTAAATATCTGTTTTTGAGAATTCGCAATTTGCGAGGATTTAGTTTGTGAATATTTTTAGTCGAAAAGACTTTAATTGAAAAATGTTAGCTTAAGACTAAATTTTGTATAGCAACTGCAACTAATGACGCAAAGTGAATTTTAAAATGTTATGTGTTAAAATGATGTATTGAAAGTAGAAATGTTAAATGTAAGTTGTAAAAGTACTGCAAAGTTAAACTAGTACAAATGTAAGTTTTGGTCAAAGTATGAGTGCAAAACACTTTCTATAATAGATGAATAGAAAGAAAGCATAGATTGAATGTGTTTAAAGTTAAGCTCTCCAGGCTTTACTTTAGAATTTAAATCAAGCTCTCTTTTAGCACATTAAATGTAATTTTGCGTTTAAGGAGTTTTCTGAGGTCTGGAATGCCTAGTTCTAATAAATCGCAGCTTTTGTATAGTTGGTAGCGTATCTTCGCGGTAACACAACAAGGAACATGCTAAGTTCATTCAGAACAATTTCTGGAGAGCATGGGGGGAAATAGACTTAAATTTTGGGCTAATGAAAGCTGTTTGAGGGCAAATAAAGAGCAGTGCTAAGAAAAATAGAAACTGTTTGTGAAAGAGCACCACTAATATCATTTCCTTCCAGATAAATTAGTAGGACCAAGACTGAATGGCTTGTTCCAGAAAGAAGCCGATGGTTGTTCCCAGTCAAATTGTAAAATTTGTGAATGTATTTTTCTTAGTTTTAGTCTAGCTTTAGATATTTTTGTAAAATTGTCCCTAAACAAGAAACGTTTATTGAGGAAATTCATTCAAGAAAGCAGAATATCTAGAAGTTTAAACTTTGATGTTAAAGAGTTTTTGTAGAATTTACACTCTTAAACAACGTCGTTTTGAGACCTTATTCTTCGAGTAGTTAAATTCTGCTGGAGAAAAATGTGAGGCTTATCCTAAGTTTATAACAATTACTTTAAGTTCATTTCACTTTCCTGTCTCTCCTAATCTCAGCTTACAATTTCCTACCACCATGTATTGTTACGAAATGTCCAGGCGCTGTAAGATAGCTTCCCCGCAAAGCAGGCTTGGTGTTGCCAGAAAATGGCAATAGACGGTAGGGTTGCCACATTTGGCGAGAAATCGCCCATTTGGCGATATGCCATAGACGGGTGGAGAACCTTCTGGAACGAAGTCTTACTGGTTTAGCCTAGAATGTTCTCGAATACAAGCCAAAAGCTATATAAACCCTGCTGGTACGCGGAGGGTCAGTCAGTGCGGAGCCCATCCAGTTGACAGTCAATCAGAGTGCGAGTGTCTCGTAGTCTAGTGCCGAGTTGGTCTTCGAGTGCATCCAGAGAGTCTCTTAGGTCATCGCGAGTTAGTGCATCGTTGAGTTTCATCTTACTCATCTTAGACTGTGTTGAGCTCCGAGAACGACCGAACCGAGTCGGGAGCTATACTCCAGTGTATCGTCGAGTGCATCGCGAGTTGTAGAGTGGAGAGTCTCGAGAGCACGAAAAGTTCCGAGAACGACTGAGCAGAGTCGGGAGTCATACTCTGGTGCTTCGCCGTGAAGCTGTCTCCACCGTTATAGCCTGATAACCTGAAAGCTGAGTCGCTGATTGTCTCAGCTTGTTTGTAGTAGTTCTTCGACGACCGTAAACGTGATTTTGGGCTGTCTTGAGAATACTGGCTAATAAAGTGTGTTTCCGTTCTTCATCAAGTGTCGTCGTTATTCATTCCAAAACCGCGAACTCTTAACGTACGCGCGAAGAAGAGAAAAACATAACGATATTTTCAGAAACGCGTTTAATGCAAATGAGTAAGAGTAATATTTAAGTCGACGTTTCACTGACTTCTTTAGAGAGACAGAGATTCTGACTAGCGCACGTTTGCCTTTGGGCTACGGCTCGCTCTGAAGCTATTACTACGCTCGGCCGTATTTTAGGCCCTTGATAGCTCCGCCTACTTAATTGAGACCTAGGAGCCGATTACTTAGAATCCTGATAGCTTCGGCTATATCTTTTAGTTAAGCTTTAATTTTTATTAATTTGAGTTCAAGCCCAAGTGGAGGCTTTGCTGTACACGCTGAGATAGGAGTTGACTGTGTTTATCCTTATTTTGAGAAATAAAGGGTAATTAACCCTTTTTGAATCTTATGTCTCTATTCACACACTCAAGCGATTATTCGCTTATCAGTGTAAAAGGGTTCCTACAGTTAACTGTTAAATAAAAGGGTGGGACCCTCATAGCCTAAATTAAATAATTCAGTCCAAATATTATGAGTGTTAATGATCAAGTTTCTCTTGTTTAAAAAAAACCATTGCATGTTTGGGAGAGGAGAAAACGTTTTCCTCTTCTTATCGATTGATATAATAAACCATATAATAAAACTTTTTCTATCGTGTGATTAGCTGCAGGAACTATCCGATTCTAGATGCTCAGAAATTTTTAATCTTTTTTTTGATAATCTTTATTATTTTAATGTTTTAAGACTTAGTAAGACAATTACTCTTTTGATGCATGTTATTTCAGGAATTTTAACACCGGAATGAGCAGACCCTTAGACTTTCAAATTACTGCTTTACTGCTTTGGCTTCTAATAATTAATGCTGTTAGTCAAATAATTACGCACGTGTAGTATATTTTTGAAAAAGAATTACATCTACAAGTGTGCATCTATATAGACACCTAGTTATTGTAAAAGTCTTAAAGATAAAATTTATTTTAATAATAAGTAACGTCCTGTTTGTAGTGGCTAGCGCTACTAGCTGCTATCAATGTCCTGGGCTCAAATCCCGAAGAGGTTTGGATATTTTCAAGTGTATATGGTCTGTGCGATATAGGGGCACTTAAAATACTGGAAAGCCGAAAGTCTTCATGAGAAGGTTAGTGTGAGGGGAAGCGAAACGGCAGACCTTCGGATTCGTCTCCTAAGGTGTTCACCGTTCTCGTGGGTGCAAAATTAGTAGCCTTCTATGATGCTCTTATGCTCTTCAGGCAATGTTCTCAATGATTACACGGCTAAATGGCCAATCACTATTGGCTATTTCCAACGAATGCATTAAATTTCAGATGCCGAGCCATTTAAAACAACAAAAACTAATAATATTCTTTAGCAATGTAAGCTATAATACTACTTCGAATTGCCCTGACTGAAAAAACACAGTTCTAGTTTAAGAAAGAAAATAATGTCTCTCCACCATATAAAAATTGTAAGCATGAAAAATCAGATGGCTTTTACGTTTTTCAATTTTATGGGAAAAACTGTTGCTGTTTCCATATTTATTATTTTATTTAAGGTAACTAATTTTAAGTACAATAATACATTTTTTTTTAATTAATGGAAAATAAATTTTCCCGCTTATTTATTACTAAATGGTGTGATAGCAACGCTGTCTTTAAGTAGACAAAAGTGCCAATAAAACCATCAGATATTAAAAAATCAAACTAGGTTACTGTCAAAAGCTAGAATGAACCAAATTATCCTTTGTTTGCTTATAATACTATAACCAAAAATACAGTTTTTTCATTATATATATATATATAATGAAAAAACTGTATTTATACTTGTATTAAACTG
>KK113948.1:104002-125723 GCA_000611955.2 Stegodyphus mimosarum
TTAAGCGGTGTAAGTATTTCCAGTTTAGATCTGAAAAGAAATCGTTGCTTAGACTGCGAAACACTATTGCAATTTAAAATAATGTAATACAATCAAGACAAAAAATTCAATTTATATTAAATGGCAGTTTTATTTACAATAAAATAACAGCAGTTGAAACAAAAGTGATGAATATTGGACAATAAAACAAATATTCAGTTATTTCAATAACAATAAATGTTTGTATTAAAAGAAATCCATGTTTTTAAAGAATCGAGGTATCAACAACAGTCTCAACTAAATTTAACAAAGATGTGTATTTTTATGGACCTTCGTGAAGTCACAGCAGATCGGCGTGTCGTTTCATATGGAGGGTTAGATGGTCAGATCTGGAAAAAGCTCTGTCACAATAGCGGCACTGGAATGGCCTATCTCCAGTGTGCTTTCTGAAATGCCTTGTAAGTTCATCAGAACGGGCGAATTTCCATCCGCAGCCACACCATGAACAGGCATAGGGCTTCTCTCCTGTATGTGTTCTTAGATGGGCTTTGAGATGGGAACTTTTCGTATAGGTTTTGGAACAACCTTCGTAATTACAACTATGGTACGTTACTTTGCGCTTGGAAGATCTTCGTGAACGCCTTACTCTTTTGGAAGGGGAGATGATACAGGATGGTGGATGACTGGCGTTGAAAGTGGACAGCGGAAGATGAGTAAAGGCACAAGAAATATTGTCCGTAGTAGAAGGTAAGTCATGTCTCGAATTATCGTAGGTAACTGTTGATGTAGAGAAGCTATGAGGGTTACTGTCAGAAGACTGAGAAGAATTTTGAAACACTGATGCATTAGAATTACAGTGCGGTGTATGGCTAATCTGAAAGAAATATTTTTGTCAGTTGTATTAGATATGACTACTAGTCAAGTTGTATTATTCTAGTTTAAAACTGATAAAAAACGCTTCTTTTACATGTTATTCTAAGATTACAGATGAAAAGTCTTCTACGATTAAGGCAAAAACATGAAATGCATTTAAAGGACAATGTATTCTAGATAATTGGATGGGAAGTTTGCCCTTCACTTTAAAAGGAAAGCAAACGCTGATGCTGTAAATGAAAAATACTTGTATTATTTTGATAAAATTAACTACTTTCCAGGATTAAACACAAGAATGAATCAGAATTTAGTAGTCTTTTGGAGTCTTGATTCAGAATGCAAAAGCGTTAAAAATGGCCAATAAATGCTTTCGCAGCTACTTCGCTGGAATCCCGTAATGAAAAAGTATAAAATTTAGATGGTTATAACTGAATTACATTATGAACTTAACGAGCTTTAAAATAATAAGCTGAAAAAGAATGATGAGTACTTACTTGATTTATAACACTTTGATGAAAATAATCAAAACTGCCGGTAATATACTGAGTTGCCAGAAACTTATTATCATTTGAAAAGTTCGAGCTGGCTTTCTGTTTATGTACCTGACTGAAAAACGGAATTTTAGTTCGGTCACACTCAGGAGAAGAAGCCAGATTTGCACAATGAGTATTCATCGGGTGATCTAGATTTACAACAGAGGGATTGTGCTCAGTTCTCCATTTGGCAGTATTCCATGTTCCGTTGGATAAATTTAAAACTGAGTTTCCTACTGGATAAACGTCATTCTTCTGAAAAAGGCAAAAAATGCAGAATGCTTAATAGAAGAAAAGCACCAAAAAGTGCGTAATTACTTAAGTAATTTTTATGATATTTTGTTTTGGAGAAACAAGAATTGCTTTCTAAATACAGGAAAACTTACAACAATTAATTTTTTTAAAACTAACAATGTGAACAATGATTAGAAAAATAATTTGCATAAGTAAACAGAACTTTGTAAACCTCTATTGAACAAGTGACTGCACATGATATTTGGTTGAAAAGATAGAGTCTAGATACACTTCAGCAACTCTCACTACAAAAAAATCAAAAGGAATGTTGCTACTAAAATATACAAAACTACGGTTTTGTGTGAGTAAAATTTACTTTTTAAAAACGTTACATTAACCTTTGATTTACTATTCTTGAAGAGTTGAACTAAAACTGTTTGTGGTTGAGATTGAAATTTTAATTATTTTAAAACTTTATCCCAAGCTAACTATCAAAAGCTATGTACGCGTAAAATTTGATACATTCAAGGTCTAAAGCAAGTCAGTGATGCGAGAGGCTGTTAACTGGTTACGAAATATTGTTTGAAAATACAGGGTGTTCATAAAGTCCCGGACCCATTTTGACGTTAAATAACTCATAAAATAATACAGATAGATTAAAATTAATAATATAAATAGTTAGATAGACTCAAAAAGTTTCGTGACCCTTATCAATGAACTTCCACGTGAACTTCGTCGCACGGAGAATATCAAGTCGATATTCAATTTCGCGCCAGGTACCGGCAAGCATGTGGGCATCCACAGAGGCTATTGCGGTTGTAATTCTGGCTTTTAGGTCATCAATGTTCGACACTCTCCTCCTGTAAACGTTGTGCTTTACAAATCCCCAAAGGAAAAAGTCCAGTGGCGTTATATCAGGTGATCTGAGTGGCAAAGGAACGTTTCTTATCTGCGATACTTCCAGTTTCTAGAAAATTCTTTTTCCGCCGCAAGATGCTGCTTTTGGATGCAGGATCTTTTGGATAAATTTTTCTGCAATTTCTCTGTGTCTGCATTATGGATTTCGTTTCTATGAACCACCATAAAATTTGCGCTTTCTCTTGTGGTGTACGCATTCTCCTCAATATCCGGTCGAATAAAACATCACATACAAAATTACTAGAACAAACACATCAAATGTAAACATAACATTGCAATAGTTGCCAAAAACAAAAGAGAGAAAAATGCAATTAATAAACAGACGATATTTAGAAAAGTGCACATATTTAGACTGGAAAATGAAATTATCTGAAATTAACCACACGCGCAGACGATTGTTACAAAAATAAAGATATTCAAACCTGAAAAGGAAAATATATAAGTTATTCCATCAATAAATGCCATAAGTTTGCTTATATCTTCATTATTTTATGAGTTATTAAACATCAAAATGGGTCCGGGACTTTATAAACACCCTGTATTATTTGACAGCGGCGATAGACTGAAAATTGCTTCGGAGTCGACGTGATGATCATACCTGCAATAAAAATCAAAAGTAACAAACACCGTGTCTAATGGGGGAAACAGAGGAAATGCATCAAAATTAAAATAGTATTTAATTTTATTTATGATTAGAACAGGGAATTCCAAATTAATAAACATAATTATCTGCAGATAAAGAAAATGTGCTTTAAGCAACACCTTTAACTCTTAATTATAATAATTAAATATGAATACAATATATTTCTTTGTATAATTCGGGAATTTTTATCAAATGCTTTACAACTAAAGTTTCATAATAGGTTTACATACCAATTTTAAATAATTTGATCACCAAACAGATATTACAATTTAAATCATCGCTTAATAATTTTATTTTTTTGATGTTATTTTACTTTAATCACATTTCTTAATATCAGTATCCAACATGGAATTTTCTTGCAATTTCCGAAAATCTTTGCATGACACAAATCCGGATGAATGTCATCATCTTCCACTTCACCATTAACATCCACATACCCCAAAGTTGAGAGAATCGATAAAGGTAAATTATTGGTGTCAAATGTACCTTTTCTGTAACGCCCTCCACTCGTCTGATAGATCTAGCTTATTTGAACTTTGAATACAGACAGGCAGGTATAGATATATAGGTGCTTTAGGATGATTTAGAGGCAAATTCGGCTTATAACATGGGTTTTCAAGGGTTATACATGGGTTACATGTATAGCCCTTGAATATATATGCCATGGTATGATTTAGTTCTTTGCAGTAATTTGATAAGTGCTTGACTAGGGAAAACATTATTTTGCAGTCGCGAGTGGATTGAGGTTAGATCATCCTTGAAAATATCGGTTACGTAGTAGAAGATGCGGACTTTTGAAGAATCCCAAAAGAATCACTTGATAATCCAAATATCTCTTTATTATTTTTTTATTGCCGTATGGCATGGCACATCACAATGGGGCTAATCTGAATCTCACAATCTTGATGATGACGCATTACATTTTTAATAGAAGCAGCAAAGCAAGAGACGTCTATTGGCTAGCAAGAGTAGGCAAAGAAAGAAAGAGAGACCACGCAGTTAGTAGCTATTTATATCGGAAGTTTTGCTTTAATCTGATGGGCCGAGGAATTATGCGCAATGCGGAGGTTACAGAATTAATTTCCAGATATTACGCTTTTTCAAATTAAAGTTCTAAACTTGCATATTTTTTTATTTTACATATTCCCACATGTAAGATGAAAAATATGTAAATCAACTTTATAATTTACTTTATTAATAGTTTCTTAATTCTCATTGTTAATTTGGATATTTTGACCCTCTATTCTAAAAATAACAGCAACATTTCTGGACTGCGTCATTTCTACATCAATTTATCTAGCATGCCTTGTGTAACGCTGATGACGCCTTGTGTAACGTTCTACGCCAAACAACATTGCTACTTCTCTGCGTCTCAATGTTCTTACTTCAGTACTTTTCAAAATTTTACCCAATTAAGTACGTCATCAACGTTATACACGGCATGCAAGATGGATTGGTTTAGAAATGAAGCAGTCCAGAAATGTTGTTGTTATTTTTAGAATGGAGAGACGAAATACCAAAATTAGCAATGAGGAATTTAAAAACTATTAATAAATTAAATTATAAAGCTGATCTACATATTTTTTGTCTTACAAATATATAAAATAAAATAATTGAATTATGATAGTAAAATTATAAGAAAATGCTATAGCAATAACTATAGTATCATAAAAAAAACTGCTTGCAGCATTTACCGAAATCATAGCTGCAGCTTGTGAATCTAAAGAACAACAGTCTTTGTAAAGACCATCGCAGCTTACAAAAATCTGGCCCTTTGGTTCAACCAATACTTCCTTTGCATCTCCACTCGAATTGTCCAAATTCTTCTGCACATCGTTCTCGATCCACATTGTTGCAGATTTTAAAACAGTCTCGATGTCCTGCCATATCTGAAATTTGGAAAGCAAATGGGTAAAATGAAATGATACTCAAAAAGAAAAATTCTAATTGAAATTTTTCGTGTCAAGAAATGGCAAGATTTTCATATTTATTTATAATGAGTAAATAAGTTAAATGAAACATTACTTAAAGACAAATAATGGTATTAGTCTAAGTGTACCTATAGTGAGCCACATATGAGAATAGTGGGTTATCAGTTTTCAGAATTGAAAAATAAGCCTTAAAGCAGTTCGTAGAAAATGAGAAATAATAGTCGATTGGTTGGCAATCTTGTCTATTATCTTACAAAAGTACAATTAGAACAACATGCTAGTTTATTAGACGTAAAAGTATTCTTCAGAAGTTCTCCAACAGAAGGATATTTCTTCATCATTCTTTAACGTTTAAGAGAAATTTTCATTATATATATTTGTATCTATAAAAGTTTATATATAAAAGTTTATTATTTTGCATTAAAATGCCATTTTTCTATTTACCAATTCTACATTAACTGTTTTGCATATTATGCTTGAAAGGCATAAAATGAATATTTTATTAATTTGAGGAGACATACTTTTCTGAAACACTATTTTTAATTTGTTCTGGCCCACTACGAAAACAATTTGAACTATATGTTAATTTTGAATTATAAGATGTAAACTTAATTTTTATTAAAGTAAGATTTCCTATAAAATGCGTCCAATTTTTTAGCAATCAAAATTAAAAATAGGCCACTTGGGCACCACTTGTATATAGTATGTGGTCAGCGGCACACACAGGAATTTTTCAAGGAAAGGGGGAGGGTCGAGGAACGAAAGTCCACTATTCTCGTATCCTCTCAACATATTCTTTTGATTTTATCGATTGTTGGGAACAAAAAAAGGTAAAACATAAATTTTTGAATAAATAATTAGGCTAAATTAATAAAATAAATTATTAATAACAAATACTTAATTAAATTACCAGAAAGCACAAGAATTTATATATTTACGTTTCTCATAACTCAAAAATAAAAACAACAAAGCATATTCATCATAATATAAACACCAAGTCATAGAAGAAAAAAATCTCACTTTAACCTGCAGTTACAAAATTTAAGTCATGATGGTTACAGTGCTTTCATTTACAGTGACCAGTCTTCTTCGATAGAATTACAAATAGTCACAGAATAAAATCTAGTTTTCTTGTTTTTTTTTAATTTATTTATTTATTTATAACTTCCTCGGGAAGGAGGTGACGTTGCTTGATTTCAGCAGTGCAAGACCATTTAAACGTATTCATTATGCATGGTACTTCTTAAGCCTGTTTTTAGCCTTCTTAATGTCCAGAAAGGTCTCTCGCTGGTTCAATTCGTTATAGGAAGAGTGCACAAAGTTTTTAAAAGTCTTTAAATATGAGAACAAAATTCATCACTGCAGAACAAATAATATTGGAATGCGGATGTTGAAGAATCATGTTTTATAATGCCATCTTAAAGAGTTTCACCTCGGAGAGTAAAACATCTCTGTGCTCTAAAAATAAAGGTTCGTCTTTTGAATAAAATTCGGCCAGTTTCGAAAAGTCATTTACATTTTCTGCATTATAAGCTGGGTTCAACAAGCAAGAAAATTTTCTTAAAATATTATTTTGCTCCTCCAATCATAGTTTGAGTTCTGAGATCATGTTGTTTATGAAAAGGTAGAAAAATACTTCTTCGGCGTTAGAAGCTGGGACATTATCACGACAACCGGATCATTTTCCGGCATGAAATTGGGCATTTTCAGTTCTGCGTTATTTAATTCAGAACCTTTCAGTAATTTTTTAACTTCATCATATATATTTTTTTAAGAATACAATCAGCATTAATTTTAAAATCATCGAGGCTTTCAATTAATGAGTGTACGTAATACTGAGCTTTCTTCAAATTGATTGTAAATATTCACAAAGGTTTTTAGTTATAACAAACAATTTACTTAAACACAACAGGGATAGTATGAAGCCTGATTTTAATAATGAAGCATGAATTAAAGATGCATCAATTGAAGCGTCTCTGTCTTTCCGAGACGAAATTTCTTCAAGGGCTGCTCTAACGACAGGAAGAATGCTCCACCAAGACGACTATAGAATAGTGTCTTTCAACCCAATTTGTCATGCCCATTCCAACCATTTTTCTTGGTGGGGGACTCTAGGTAACATTCTTCAATTTTAGATTTTAGACAATGTTGTCGTTTTGGTGTTTGAAAAAAAATTATAAATTCCTGATACAATTCTGGATCTCCGATACATTGCATGAATCGGATATTGATCTGTTTAAACTGTGCGAACTGCAGTGGACGTACAAAGTAAGAAGATATTTTTCCGTTAAATGAGTATTTAGGTTTTGCAGTTTCCCACTCATTGATCTAGCTCCATTGTAAACTTGTCCCTTCAAAAAACAATAAATTTGTTCCGAATGATTGCAAAATTTTAAAATCGTTGATGCTTCATCAATACCAGTTCAACAAGTTAACTGGAATAAATTCTAGGAATTCTTCATAAATTAAATTACCATTATAAAGCTAAAGATAACTGAGGAATCCTTGCAATATCAGTCGTATCGTCTGCAATGATGCTGAAACACTCACTTTTGTTTACACGTTTGGCAATATCTTTTAATATAATTTTGTTGATTGATGAAATTGTTTCGTTTTATGATCTTCAACTGATGTAAGTATTTCTCTCACTGTCTTTCAAATGTTTTTCTAGAACATCATTTCCAGCTTCTACACGAAATTTAACCAGCGCTCGAAAGTTTCCTTCGTTTTTATTTGTTTCCTCGGATAAATTTAAGGGACCATAATCAGAATGCCCCCTAAAGGCAATTCTTTGTTTACCGCTGAAAATTAGTTTTAATAATAGAACATAAAGTTTGTCGATTTTTAGGAACTTCTGCAGCTTTCTTTTTGTCTAATATTTTGTCGATACTAACGATAAAATTTGAATGAATTTCGAGACATTGTTGGTGCTATTTTAATAAATCGTGGTTTTTTAAACATTCTACTAGGTTGTTCCATTTTTTAAAAGGTTATGATACTAATTTTCCAGTGCTCTGATTTTTGTGGGCGCCTACGTCTTTCGTCAAAAATAGAACACAATATTTGCAGAAAGCACCGTCCATTTTCTGAGAATATGACAACCAATGCCATTTCGAAAACCACGTGGAAACCATTTCGAAACCAATCGAATTTGAAAAATATTTCGAAACCAATGCCAAAAAATTTGAAATTTCAAATTTTTTGATTTTATAAGTGTAATCGGAAAAGTATAATTTTTTATCGGGGTACCATATATTGCTTAAAATATCAATTACCTCAAGATTTTGTACGGGTCCATTAATTTTAATGTAATTCGCTATATTAAAATTAGTTGCTGTAATATTTGAAATTATATTTGAATATTAGTTTCATTATTTTCGCTGCAACTCGGGAACCTTAAATTCTCACTTACTTCCACTTTCTTTTGTACAACATCATCCAATACTTTTTCAGGCTGAGGCAAACAATTTGCGGTAGACCGAGAATCTTCTTTCACTTCCAGGATATTTTGTTTTTCATCTTCACGTACTTTTTCACAAACGTCAATAATGTGACTTGTTTTCTTTTACGATTTTGATCACTCATTTTTACAATAATTTAAAAACAATATTTTTACAACTTAAAAATCAAAATGGATTTACGCTGCATTGAAAGAATATGCGCTTTACATAGTCATGTAGAATCATGAAGTACAAGTATTGAAAGAATTTTTGACTTTGTTGTCACATAGATTATACAGAGTACAATAGGCAGCAAATGAATAGTCAGTTCCGAGAATAAGAGGGTGTTTTATATACTCATGTAGTTCGGTTTTGAAGGCGAAGAAAAAGAGAAAAGAAATTTTATTTTTTCAATGATTAGAACTGAAATTATTGTTACCTTTGTTTGGAATTATTTTATGTATTATATGTATAGAATTACAATCAACCTTAAAAAAAAATCAAGTGCGACGGGGAGTCCTGACTCCTCTTTCGTGCGCCACTGTTTGTGGCTCATTACTAGGACAAAGAAGATTTAACATTTTTGATACTTTTATTACATTTTATTGCAGTAATATTGATCCGACAAGTAAAATCCTAGCAGTTAAAAATATCCAAAAATTCCTTCCTTCTTCCTATGCCTACAAAGTCTAGGCAACCGCTTTTTTTTGGCTGACATAATATGGTGAGATCATCGGTAATGAAATGACAGAAGAAGTCGCAAAGCAAACTCCAGCCCCGATTTCTACACCGTACAGCGTACTAATATCAGGATGAAGACACAACCATTTCATGGACTTCTTGAAAAGTGGTAGGAAGATGAGATTAAAGCTCTTTTGATCGAAGAAAGAATATTTATAATTTATTGTTATGCTAGACATTATTTATTTATTGTTAAGCTAGAATGTTACATATTTATTTCCAAAGTCTCCATCAGTGAAAGAAATATACATTCCAAAATCCATTCATTCCTCACAAGCGATGGTTCTTCCCAACGTATATTTATCGTTTTAGCATTTAAGGAAATGATCTCTGCTGATGCGATGAACTCGGAGAAACAGACCTTTGTATTTTTAGTTGAACCATACACGAGTTCTACTCATCTGAAGTATTCCACTATCTGTATATGTATTGCATATACATTGGTGGCGAAATGCATTTAATATATAAGGCTGAGAATAGTAATGGAGCAGCTGCTAAAACAAGTATTCGGGTGCAGTTCTTTGTACCCCCTCTGCATAGATGCTTCTTATTAGCCGCAGCCTCGCGCATGAAACGCATGTCGACGAACTTCGCATTCATGTAGCGATGCATACCCCGTGAAATCCGCACGGAGAATAGCGGTTTATGCCAGCAGTACGTGTTTTATACCTCTCAGTAGCAGCCTGTATCACTTAAGTGTGCCGTTTCCGCACGTATGTTCCACCATCAAATCTGCTTATGTCGATCCCCTCTCACTGTTTTTTTATTTTTACCAGACATTTTTGAATCACTCTGTATAATATGCGTTCAAAGACTGAAGTCAACAAAAAATAGTCACTTTTTTCATAATGAAAAACCTATGCTTTTCATGTAACTATTTCAAGTAGTAATGCAATGGCGCTGCAATCACTACTCGGAATGAAAGATCACAAACTAAAGAACATTTTCGAGAGAAAGATTAGCTGTAAAAGAAAGGTTATAAATTACATAAGATTAAAACTCACTCAGTTCTGAACATTGTTATGGATAAATTTTCTTCTTCAGTATTTTATTTTTTGTACATTCTCTAATAATTATACTAATGGTAATATGTAATATTCTTTCTTAATTATGCTAATAATAATATGTATAGCGAATGTAACTTCACGCCACCGATGTTTCCTCGAATCTTATAAAGCTGTCAACTTTAGGTAAGTCCACTGTTAAGTACGTCAAACGACACACACCGCGACTGGCACATGAAGTTAAAGATTTCAATTTTTTAAATAACAGTTAAAGCTTTTATTTGCAATTTGACATTTAAAAAAATTAGACAATGATAAAAAAAAACATATTTATGCTAGAATTCTCGTCGATAATTCATTAACTACTTTTAAACAGCCAACTTTTGATTGACTGAATGCCCTTAAATGTACCAATTGAAGTTACATTTGCCTTACTCTGAAAAATTTAGTTTCATATTGATACAATTACATAATAGTAATTCCTATTAGATTGAATGTATAAAATCTTAGTCTGATATTTAAGCGAAACTTTGCATTGTAAATAACTATGTTAATTATCAATAACCCAGAAATTTCCGATTTTACTTTTGTAGCATACTACATTCACAACTATCGATAGTGTGGCTGGAACCATTTAAGTTTTCCAAGGAAATCATTAATTGGACACAATAATTAATAACGAACGTAAAACGTAAAAAACAGAGTATTTCCAAAAAGATCGGAGTTAACATTTCATTCAAGACTATTTCATAATATAAAACAAAAGAGGATGTTTAATGATTTTGATGATGCAATGATATTCTTTTGTCTGCAACTAATGCGTTCTTCAGAAATTCGAAATCTGTATTATAGCAGTGATTTTCACAAACAATAAAAAGTAAATATTTGTTTTATCTGGTATTGATGTTGCATTTTTAAAGTGAATTTCCATTTATCAACTAAATTCTAGAAGATGTATTTTGAAATTGATCTGGATAACTTTCTGCAGAAGAAATGCTTCAGAAACCAAGACAAGTCAAAAACGCCTTTAACAACTTTATCGCGTCCAGAACTGCAAAATTTTATTCTACCGGCATAAGCAAACTTATATCTCGTTAACAAAAATGCATTGATTTGGCTGTTGCTTATTTTGATTAATAAAACTGTTTTTGAGTTGAGTTATACTACGTTAAAGATAAAGGTTAAAAATTTGCATTATTTTCTGGACAACCCAACATAATAATAGTAAATAAGAATATGATTATCGAATATGTAATATAATTTAAGAATGCGTATGAGCAAGAGTGCTGAGAATGTTCTGCTTGCTAACGAAACAGGTAGAGAAAAGAAGAAACAAGTTACATGTTCAAAACTTTCCTAAGAAAATACCAAACGCTTTTAAGCATTAATTGCTTTCAGTTGCTTATGTTAAATAGTGACATCATTGTAACCATCCTCTTTTCTCTTTCACTGCCATATTTATTACTTCATCCGAGAGACTGACCATTTTATTAACATGAGCTTTATGTTAAATTATTTTGTCCAGTTTCAGGCTGATGTAAACGTTTTTAGCACATTTAAATTAGGCTAGCCTAAAATAGACTTCTTAGTAAATTAAATACGTTACGGTATTGGCATATGATGACTTCAGTTTGCGATAGATTTATTAGAATATAACCTTCTCAGGTCCAACTGTTAATGAACTAAATTCAAGGAACACTTGAATTTAAATCATAAGAAGTTAAATAGATCTGAGAGGAAATTAACCATTTCCGCGGCATTAATGAATTTCTTAAAGCTCTTCGCAAAATGCTGTCGAAGGCCCATGAACGCCCGAGCGGTAAAGTCGCTGAAAACTGGTAGTTTGGTCTGGGATTCAAATTACAACAAACGGTTAGAATCGGAGCTTTCGTGGTTATCTCCATGTGTAACGCGGATACAAGCCATTTTCTGTTAAAAAGGTCCTCCACGGGGCATCCCTTCCTTTGGCGAATACCATTGTGTAAGACACCAAAATAAATAAATAAATAAAACTGCTCTTGAACTGGAAGAATAATAATAATTTATAATCACTTATCAATTTCTTCATGCTGAAGAAACAAACTTCATTCCCATTTAGTCATAGTTATAGAAGAGAGAAGGAAAGTAAAGCACTAATTTTACTAAAAATCTAAATAAAAAATTTGTCGCTTGTGAGTAAGCAGTAGAAGCACGCTTAAATAACTCGATACTTTGTGATGCCTGCGGGATATTTTTGAGACCTTTGAATTAGTCGATTTCTCGTAATCTAAAAATTCGATACTTAGAATAATTCCTTCTCAACCTTTTTTGCCCCGTTCATCCCTTTCACCATTGCTCGAAGATCATTCCCCTCCCTCCTTTCCAAAACTTGAAAACTATATGTATACATTTATGTAGATTTAGTATATTTTCTAATGTGTTTTATAAATTAACCAATTAAAAGTACAGAAAATGTTGGTAATACCAAAATTTGAAAACTAGATTTTGTATTCATAAACTGAAACAAATACTTAACAGGTAAATAAAAGGATGATCGCATTCCGCTTCTGAAACTATGAAGTACCTTCCCCCCGGTAGAGAACTAACATTATGTAACCGTGATATAGCCTTAATCGAAACAATGACTTGCTGTTTTGCAGACCTTAGTAGGTACAAACCCTATGCTTTTAGTAGGCATAGATCAATTGATTCATATTTCCGAATTCCATCTGTTGTAGTTATGAAGCATCTAAACTAAAATTAATATTGTTAGGGTTTCTATTTAACACTGAATACATTCGTTATTTATTCTTAAAGTTCATGAAATACTATGCTTTATTTTTAAAGGAATTTATTTTTGAAACCAATTCCAGTATTTATTTAAGTGAAGTAAATACGGCCGTGGGCACGTTGATAAGTTCTTTTTAATTCTTAAATGAACTAGATAAAACTAGAATTGTGGGATAAAACTTTCTATTAGCAAAATAGCTTAGCGTGAGCCTCGGCCTTACTTAGAAACCTTTTCCACTCCGTTCTGCGGTTGGCCAGAGTTTTCTAATTAGTAATTTTAATCATGCTAAAATCACTGTAGTTCAATCATCGAAGCTGGGGTCTTCCTCTGACTCTTTTTGTCGCTAATTTACAATTAAATATTTTTGAATATTAAAGAATTCATCCTAGAACTAACGCTAGCAGTTTCAAGCGATGGATTTTAGTTCACTTGAAACTATCACTTATTTTCATAATTTACATAATTCATTATTTAATCTATGTCATACAAACCATCAATGCTTATGGCCCCAAAAGGTTTCCTTAACGAAGTTTCCTTGAAGAAAAGTATAACATACCAGATGAAAAATAACATTACTCTGATGTTCTGTATTAACTCATATTTCGTCCCTAAAGATCAAAAAGCAATCTTAGCACATAAATGAAAGGAGACAGAACGTAATTTCATGGCCTTCATGGATTGGCAAATTAAGACAACTCGAAGTTCTGGAAAAAGTGTAACTGGCCCTCGGCTTTGAGGATTGCAAATACTGTTATTTTGACCATTGCTTTTCAATTTTTCCATCTCTCTCTTTTTTTTTGTTATAAATAATTTATAAGAAAAAGATCGCTTCACCTTCTGCGACGTTCAATCAATAATTCTTCGCACGCACGTGTGCTCGTACGTCTTAAATACTGTATCTATTCACAGATCTGAGCCATTTTTTGTTCTTCTTTCTTCTCATATGATTGTTATTAATGGGCGACGGCAAATTTCTGGGGTCCCTACTTTTATCAATTTTCCATCTTCTTAATGATAAGAATCACGTCATGTCACGCGGTGATTGGGCAGCGCGGCTCAATTTGTCAAATGATTGTCCGTGAAATTGATTGTCGCGAAATGCATTATGCACGCAGGATTGAATGGTCTTCATTAGATGCAGTTTAGTTAATGTGGCGCAAGGATGAAGTGAAACGTATTATTTCAAGGATACGCTTTTCTATTCAAGAACACTTCGGGGCTTAGTTTCTTTTGATGTATAATCACAGCAGGATGCCTGTGAATTTATTGAGTCGTATTTCATATTTCGGCTGTCTTTTTCTAGCTGATATATCTTAAGCTATATAGAAGCAGCTGCGAAATAAGCTGAGGATTCTTAAACAAACGGAGGAAATGTTATATATATATATTAAAGAATGGAATTGAACTGTCGGCAAGAGAATAGCGAAGATATAGTGCGCATAAAATGAATAATTTAATCGCTATTCTGTTAAATATGGATTGGTACAAATGACGAGAATTTTAATTGATTTGTCTAGACCAATGGCTTTCAACATTTCCGTATAAATAGTTTCTTCTGAGTCATAATTTATTTCTCTGGATTCGAATAGTAATCTGAGGCAAAACAGTTCTTTCGATGCACTTGTATGTAGACGCCATGAAATAAAATTATTTCTTTTTTGTAGAAATATAAACAATTAACCTCAAAACAATACATCTGAACAAAACATGAACGCGATATAGAGATCTTTGAAGAGATCTACGAAGACATGTAAGAAGGTGTAGAGACCCATATGAAGTTTCCTCGAAGCAGAAATCTATGTTCTATGAAGTTTTTTCGAAGCAGAAAACATAAAAATTCAACTGCATTCTCGCTGGAATTCGAGCCATGATCTTCCAGTCGCTAGTTGGACGCGAACCATTGCGACGTGATTCTTATCATTAAGTCGCTAGTTGGAACGAACACGAGAGCATGTTCTGGTTGATGCGAAACTTCTTTACAATTAGTAGCATAACTTATAATACATATAAGCGTAACCAACTATATTCATAATACATACATTGTATTCTCAAGACTAAAAAACAGCAGCAGAAAAATTATTATAATTGAATTTGTTAGTGAGATACATGTGGCTCGAACTGATTAGCAAGCATTTTAATATGGCTCTAGCAGTGTCAACGTAAAGGAAGACTTCCTTTTTTTTTTAAAAACAACGCGAAGCTGCTTATGATACAATGATGAAACTGTTGAATTTGTAACCATCAATGTATAATGCGGGAAAGCAATAATGTAAAACTTAGCTTTTTCCTTAAGTAACATATATTTCTTAGCAGGAATCTGCTTACTTGCTCCTGCATATATTTCTTAGCAGAAATATAGGGAGGAACAGGTAAGCAGATGTCGCAAGCGTCTTAATAATAATGGATCATTACAGGCCTGCCTGTTGTGTATTACGATAAAAGACATGGTTTGCGAATTAAAGCTAATAGTCCTATGCTAACTGATAATGAATTTCTAGACACGCTATAAAGGATAAAAGAATTCGAAGACATCCTTCAAGATGACATTTCGGAATAGAAATATGTGGAAAACAGCGAACAAGATTTCAAGTTTTGAGAGACGAAGAAATAATTCACGCTGTAGATCAGGAGAAAGAAAAAAAAATTGTAGAGATGAAAGTGATACTGGCCATGATGACGCAACGGAAAATGGCAGTGCGAAAATCAGCCATTCTGAAGTCTTGAACAAAGCTCTTTAATATTTACAGCAACATCCCGATGGATCTTTTGTTGGTTAAAAACTGATCAGATTGTGCAACGTGGAAAAAAACCAACAAAAATTTTGATAATAATTAAATGCAGTTAATAAAATAAGAATTTTATAAGCTAAAACACAGTAAATAGTTGGAATATAAAATCATAAATATAAATGTGTTATACAAAAACTAAGTACATAAAAATTATAAAAACAAAGTTTTAAGAATTATCACAAAAAATAAGGCTAACACTTTTCCTCCCAAAAAATTAATCTTTCACAAAAATGCATTTAAAAACGTTTCAAAAAATTTCCCATTTGGGGCCAATTTTGAGGGATTTTTTTATTATAATTTTTTATAAATATTTTCATCCCAAAATAAAATCTTATGCGAATCATTTATTTAACAGAAAGGGAAAAAACAGCCTCTTAATTAGTTTAATTTAATTAAATTAATTAGTAAGTTTAATTTAATTAAATTAATTAGTAAGTTTAATTAACAAACTCTTAATTTGTAAATTTGAGAAGATCTTTTGGTCGTAATTGTAAGTTTAATTTTAGAATTCAAATAAACATTTTCAGAAAACCTTGCCGAAAAAAATTGGCATGATCTAAAATTTAGTTCCCATTAAACGGGTTTTCAATTATCGAAGATAATTACTATCAAAATTACCTCAAATAATCTAGGTTCTACTATACGTACTTCAGTTCAATTTTTACGCCTTCCTGAGGCGATCTGTGAGTGAAATGCTAAGCAAGAAACGTGATATGAAACAAATACAATGAAACAATAATTCGAGAAACGATGGGTATGGAAATAAATAATGTTATTTCAGTAGTACTTCTTTGGGTTCCAAATTAGATATGGGAAAGTGAGATCGAGGCTCTGTTGTAAAATAAGCTATCGTTTTTGGAAATGAATGATGGTACTGACAATCGGTAGCATCATTCATTTTCTCGATACGGTTTTACAGGTTTTCGCAGTCTTTATTTATTTATAACAATATTTTAATTTCTTTATACTCTTCCATTTTTACTTCCACTTATTTATTTATATATGTTTATGTACCTCGGAATGAATTTGCGGCTTATTTAAATTAATTGACTAACGAATATTAAGGTGTTTGACTTGTATTAAATTTCAAGTGTAATCTGGTTGGCGCATTTCTTCTTATCGGTTGATTTTTCACATGTATTATTATTATAATTCCCGAGCACGTATTATTATTATTATCATCATCACTATGTGTTAATTACTTCGATATAATATATCCTTTCGTTATTATTAAACGGTAATAATGAATGAATAATTAACTATATATGGTATACTGATTGCTCGCATAGTTACGGTCAAAGTTATATCCGATCGTTAAGCAAATACACACACATATCTTTCAGTTCCATTTATTACATGAGGTAACCATCGGCTCCTGATTCAGTATTAGAATATGATGGCTCAGTTAAGAGCAATATTGAGGCAACATGTATAAAAACTGATTAAAAAAATGTTAAAAAACCTACAGAAATTGACAACGAAAGTGATGACATGTCATCGTCAGTCCAATATAAAAAGTACTGGAAATTCTTAAAAAAAATTCCTGAACAGAAAGGTGCTCATCAAAAAGCTGTCAGCAGTTTTACGAAGTTGGAAATACAATTGGAAACCTATTGGTGAACAATACGAAACTAACACAGAAAGCATAAGTTTCTTGTGAGAGGTAAAATTTCATCAAGAATGTAATTATAAAATATTTTCCTAAAAACATAAAAAATGAATTTCAGAATTGCACAGACTGCCATCTGTTATATTCAAATAAGCTTAAAACGGAAATGATTTTAATAAGCGGCGAGTACTGTATTTAGAGACGTCCATGCTTTCTCCTGAGATTCGAACCCGGACACAGTGCTATGGCAGCCGACTCTCATGGCAGTATGGCGTCTGCGATTGGTTTTCTAATCATTTTTATTTTTCCGTTTATTGAATGTTCTTTTTGTTTTTTAGTATTGAATTAATTTGTGAAACGAAATGAACTTATTCTACCAAATTAAATTGTTCGTTCCTGCGTTTTTAACAGCCCTCGGATTAATTGTGATTTGAGTTAACTCTGTATGTCGTTCCCTGCGTTATCTGTTGCATCAAGCTTTAGCAGTTTTTAAAATTTTAACCAATAACAGAGCTGATTGTTTCCGGTTTTATTTTTAAAAGAACATTCATGAATTTATATTTAACAATTAGAAATTTCAAAAGCTTCATATGTCAAGGAATTACCCATTGGTCGTATTGAGAATAATAATAATAATTAAAAGTCTGCTGATAGACAACTCATAAACTCTTGAGACCAAATTAGGATTAAGCGATACTTGGCAAAAGCCTTACAACTATATTCCGTGAAGCCTTCGGTTCTATAGAACTCCTTTCAGGATTCCGCAAGACAAAATCATACTCGAAAGAATTTTTTGGTACCGTGTAGACCTTAAAGCTAACCATTTAAAATAATTAGTTAAAAAAATTTTACCATTTCTATTATTGTTTCAAGCAAAGGGCACGGAACACTGACTCATTTTCTGCGCTTTTCAAACATTTACTTTCCCGAAGCCCTCAAAAAAAAAATTTACAGTTTCGTGAGTTACCTAAGTTGACAAATTTTGAATACCACTCATTTAAAGTATCAATTTATATCCGAAAGACAAAGTTTCGTCTCCTTGAGAAAATGTGATTATGCATATTTAGATAATGAAAAATGTAAAAGCCTCTTAGCTGTTTAATAAATGTTAAGCAACGGCGGCCTGTGGATTTCTACCGCAATAAAAAGATGACTGCAGCGTTTTTCGACCTTTTAACCTCTGCAGAGCTCCTGAAATAATATTGTTGTCTCACAAAAGCCTACATAAAGCATATTATACACCATTACTAACATAATTGGATCAACCAGGAAAAGAGTCTCTCCGAATACAGTCAAGTCTAACGACGGTTCAGACCCTCACAAATGGGCTAACTGAGTGGGATGTTTCATAGTTACGGTAACGTGAAAACAATTCAATTTTCCTTAAAAAGTTCTCCACGAAAGTTATCCTTTCTTCAGGCAGATATCTTTGATTACTTTGGTACAGCATTCATTAAACTGTATTCCCCGAAACCCTGGAGTCTCACAGATCAGCAATCGATGCGAACGCAGTAACAAGTTCGGAATAATTTTTAGTATGCTGCAGCAGCCACGCTGGGGAGTCATCCGTAATCTCGCTATCGGTGATTCTTCGGCTTACTTCTTCATTGATCGCTACACATGGGAAATCCCACAGATCTAGAAGTATAGGGGAATCGTTCAGTTTTAAAAATATTGAGGAAATCCTTATGCTTGAAAATAGAAGGGTACTGCGAGTAGCCGGGATAATAATCGCTGGTCAGTGTGTGTCTTATAGACTACAAGTCGATGAAAAGTTTATTTTAATTTTTGCTTATTGTTAAATTTTATTGGTTATTATAACATCACATTACACATACTCTTTCATAAGTTTAGAAGTAAAAAACGCAATATTTGGGACCGTAATGTAAATTATAAGAGAATCCAAACATCATAACAGGCAAACATTTATTTTTCGACGATTACACACATAGATTCTATGGTGCAACTGCGCAGTTGTCCGTACAGATGGAGCTATGGCCATGAGGGGCATAATTAATGGGGCTTTATAGCGTATTAAAAATATCCATAAACCTGTTCTAGTAACCACTGCATCACGCATAGGCAAGCAAACACGTGGGGGAATAAATAAATAAATAAATAAAACCTGTTATAAGAATGCTCTTGACGAGTCGTCAAAGTCATTAACTTGACAAAAACTCGGATACTGAATAATCGTTTATTCAAATATTACGCGACGATATAGAAAAAAGTGTACATACATCTCTTCTTTTACATACCGAGGAAAGACACTAACTCGGATTTTCGCTAGGTCAATTATTTGCTAGAAATTGTCTGCTTAAATCGGTCTAATTAAGCGATTCCTTTAAAAAGATCAATGAACCTGTCATTAAACTTTAAAGGACTTCAGGACAAACAAGTATATATATTTACTGAAAAATTTTTGCTTTCAAGAAAAAGAATTTTGGACAATTTGTGTATGCTCCAACGACTTATTTTCCAGAAGAGGAAGGGGTTAAAATTGGAAAGACATTTATCGAAGAAGTTATTCAGGACCTAAAAGGTTTCAGTGAAGCTTTTAATGAGCATTTTCCAAATGAACAACAGATTAAATATCAGAATGAATTGTGGATTAAAAACCTATTTATTACCTATGCGCCACCTTCGATCATGTCAGCAAAAGAATACGAAACGTTTTACATCGTTGCAAGGAAAATGTAAATTAATACCGTTAGTAAAATTTTGGTGTAATTTAAAAGATGAACATCGTAACTTGTGAAAAAGGCCGTGAAAGCTGAATATCCGAACTTGTCAAAAAGGCTATGTTGGCACTTTTACCATTTGAATCTGCATGAAACGGGGTTCTCAGTTGTACGTGTTGACAATAAATAAATAAATACCGCAACAGACTTGATGCCAAAGATTACATGAGAGTTCTAAGTTCGTTAAAGCCTAAGTATATGTGTGACAATAAAAAGCAGTACCACTCGTCTCATTAAACTTTAAATTTTAAAATCGGATTTGAATACGTTATTTTAAGAATTTTGTTTAATTTTGAAATTTATCTTTTTTGAAGCAAATGAATGTGATTGAAATAATTATCATTTTGTTGCAAATACTAGGTTTACAGAACGTTGCGTCAAAACCATACTACTGGAGCAAACCAAGGGTTCCAAGATCAAAATGGGCGCAACAAAAGGTTCCACTTATCAAAAAGATTAAGAAACTCTGCTATAATATAATCGAAATAGTTCAATTAATTTAAAGAATCCTCGCAAATACAACAACGCACGGTTCTAAAAAATTTTGGTCTTCTGTGAAGAAAGTTTATTATTGAAGCTGTTGATGACTATCGATTTGCAAGCTGTATTCACTTTATTAACATTTTTTAAAGCTGTTAAAAGAAAAATATCGAAGCAGGATCTGTTACATTAACAGAATTATAAATTACGAGTTAATTACAAGGATAAATAAGAAATATTCTTAGCAAAAATAAATGAATAAATAAATAAATATCACTTTATTTTTTTTAAATATTATGAGCAAATAATATATGCAAAAGTGATCTTTCGTATGAAATAAAGCAAGAAAGTTAAATAAAATTGAACGTTCTAAATTTTCTTTAATAATTCCAAAACATATCACCATTTATTAAAATATTCATCTACTGAAGTTTTTCAGTGGTGTTTTTTTTAAATTAAAACTTAGGAATTTTAAGTCATTCTTAAAGCATGCTTAGACAGATTCAGCTAACAACTTCGAAATCAGATTTGATAGATTGCAATAACATCAAAAATAAAAATTAACTCCTTTTGGCGTCATTTCAATATTGATTTTTTATGTAATTCCAGCTGCCCAGATAGAATGTGAAAAAGTTATTACGAATAGTGCAGAAATGCAATGAATAATTTAAAGAAAGCTATTTCGTAATCCGAAGCAAGCTCCTGTGGTATACAACGCTAAAATGATAATCCTCGCGCTCTTTGTGTATTCCATGGACCCAGCGAACACAAACCATATAAAATTACATATTATTAGTTACTTTTTCCCATAAAACATTTTTGCTACTACAATAAGAACTGGAAATGCAATTCTTTGATTTATATAGTATTACATATTATTAGTTACTTTTTCCCATAAAAGATTTTTGCTACTACAATAAGAACTGGAAATGCAATTCTTTGATTTATATAGTATACTACCCGCTGCGCGGCCAGCCTTCGTCTGGCTTTTAAGTGTACCGAAACAATGCCTAAAGAGAACACCAAACATTAAATT